>JAULJZ010154957.1:0-28805 GCA_032270985.1 Heliamphora pulchella
AATCTATGCATCTAGTGAGTAAATACAGGAGTATAGACCAATCAAAGTTAACACTATAGGAGTCTCCAGTGCTTTCATTTTTTAACTGATGGGGCAGAGATGCTCATTGCCACCATAAGTTGGAAAGAGAAACATAAGTTATCCTTCCTTTTCTTTTCTTCCGTTATTTTTATTATTATTTTCTTTTTCCTTTTTGTGCGCGCGGGGGGGGGGGGTGGGTTTAAGGAAAAGGAAGAGGAAGAAGAAGTTTTAATATACCTCCTTAATGCTCCCAACAGGCCTACCATCAAATTCGACAACAACATCACCTGGTTGGAATCCTGCGCGATCGGCAGGTGACCCTGGAGTTACCTGGTAAAGGAAA
This sequence comes from Heliamphora pulchella, assembly GCA_032270985.1. NCBI lineage: Eukaryota > Viridiplantae > Streptophyta > Magnoliopsida > Ericales > Sarraceniaceae > Heliamphora > Heliamphora pulchella. The sequence continues at coordinate 365 of JAULJZ010154957.1, forward strand.
ATTATCAACCATTAGAACCGTAATCCAATTTACAAGTATGATGAAGATTATCTTGGTGCATACTGAACATAGACTTTGTGGTGGTGTTTCAGACAAATGCACATAGGCTTGGTTATAAATCAAAAATGAAGTATAAGGTATACAAACCAAACCACACTACCTTACAACAATTCATTTTACATTTTCCAGGGTAGGTTTAAAGGGTAAAAATACCATTCGGGGCTTCGGGGAACCCAAAAAAGAAGTCTTTTGACTTGTTTCATAGATAGAATCAGTGATAGATAGACAAGAGATAGAGAAACGATATATTAAACACCAAAATTGAAGCCAAATTAAACATAGATATTGAAGCATAAGCTCTTTGCTACGAGTTTGCATACAATAATATAAGTACCAATAAACCGTTTAAAATAATATATGTAATTGAAATTCCCTTAACCGATATGATATAGTAAAAAAAAGAAAATTAAGAATGCTAACCTGTTTGGTAATATTTACAGTTTTCTATTTTTCGTTTACAATAACCAAAAACATGTTTTTGTTTATTTTTCATTTTTCTGAAGAAAAAATAAAACAAAAATGATAAATAGGTTTAGCAAACATGTGTTTTTGTAAAAAAAAAATTGTAAAAAAAGAGGTAATCGGAGGGAGCCACCATCAGAAGAGGAGTTTAGCAAACATGCCTATGGTGGATGGATGTAGTGACAGGTGATGGAGGCCAGAGGTGATCTGGCGAAAGCAGCCAATGGTGATGAGGTTGGGAAGCATGTAAGTAGAACAATTGATAAATATGATTATCAATGGCCAAATGTAGTGAAAAAGGAGGTAGGTGAAGACGCCAAACGTGATAGCCGATGATGGTGATGGTGATTGACAATGGTGGGTGAAAGTGGCAGCCAGTGAGCGGAGGTAGCGTCTGGTGAACAAAACTGTCAACTAGTAGGGGAGGTAGTGGGTGAGGAGGCGGCCTGTGGGGAGAACCGATGGGGAGTGGTGACTGGTAGAGATATTGGTTGGTGGGAGAGGTGGTTGGCGGAGGTGGCGGCTAGTGGGGGGAAATGGTGGCCAGAGATGGTAGTCGAAGATGGTGGTCGGAGGTGGTGGCCAAAGATGTTTGTAGGCGATGGTAGCAATAGGTAGGGATAGTTGGAAATGATAGAGAGATGAGAGAATGAGAAATTGTTTACAAAACAATTGAAAATATATTCTCTCTATTTACAAGAATTTAGTAAAATTTGAAAATTATTTACATTTTTTTAAAACAAAAATAATTATCAAACATGGTGTTGTTTATACTTTATAGTTCACGAAAATTTTGAAAACAAAAAACAATAAATGTAAACGTTATCAAACAGGGCCTTAGATTCATGATTAACTTGAGCACGTTATATCCTTAAAAAATGCACACAATCAGAATGAAGCATTAATGTGAAACCCCATTGGAACCAATTTTAAAAAATATAACCATGTGGAATGAATATCAATAGCACAATCAGCACAGAGTGATTGGATGCAAGTTGCTAGAAGTGAGGATGAACCTTGATGCTGCAAGGGCAAAAGGTTGCACTCTTCCGCAAAGTTTGATACCAAATAATGTGTACAGAAGATTCACGCTGCTACTGCCCCACATCATTTGGTATCAACCTTAGAGGGAGAGTGCAAAGTTTTGCTCCTGCAGCATCAACATTTCTCCTCACTTGCAACAACTGAATATAGGGAATTGTTTTGGAAAGAAAGGCCAAAGTGAAGACTGTTTTATGGTTATGAAACGTGATCATTAATTTCCAGTATTGTACATTTTTCCCCCAGAATTGTCCTAATAATAAGGTAACAAATCATCTTAACTAGTTCTACAAATAAACAATGCTTATTTTTAGTTTATGTTTTTGGCAAAATAAAAAATAATGTAGTGTTAGAGAGGCCGCATACCAGTTCATGTGACTTCAAATTGCTCATATACGGGTTTAGCCTCCATGACCAGTCTGGTAAATGGGTTGGTTTTGAATTGAGCATAGCCATGGTAGTATAAAGACTCAACAGGAAAAAACCCATTGCCCAAAATGAAACTAAAGTTTTCGCAATAAAATTTAATAGAACCTAATTTTGATGTCCCAAATAACATCAGATAGAGGGAGGGGAAAGAAAAAGAGGGGAGCACTCCTCCATTTAATTTAACTAGTTAGAGAAGATTCAATACTTAAAAGAGTTCGCTGGAGGTCATCGTAATGTAGTGATTGTGACAGCACATTTTTTGTATACAGATGTCGCATTAGGGTAGCAGACACCGAAGTAGTGATCATTTTTTTCATCACACAAGTTCTCCATGTTATACTATACGCATGTTTTGTATTATAATCATATACAGTTGGGTTATAGTGATATGTAATGATTTTTGTATAACTAAACATGAGTTTGTTATCGGTAGTTGATATAATATCATTATTAAGCCCAATCAAGAGTAGCAAACTCCTTAAATCCTTTTTCTTTTGTTGCTAAAGTACTAAGATTTCGTTAAAAAAGTAAGAGGTGCTAAACCCCATACAGAAAGAGAGGAGGTTAAACTTAAATAACCTCCAAATAAGACACAACCAAAACACGCAACAGGTAAAAGAGATTCTTTGGTGTTCTAAACCCCATACAGAAAGAGAGGAGGTTAAACTTAAATAACCTCCAAATAAGACACACAGCCAAAACACGCAACAGGTAAAAGAGATTCTTTGAAACACCAAAGAATCTACAAAATTAATGAGGTTATCTGAGGTAGCTTCTCCTAGAAAATCGACTATAAAAATAGCTACACACACAAAAGAAAAAAAAAGGCACTCTTCAAGCAATACACGGACACTTCTAGACAATCGAATGACCTGTCGTGCTCTTTCCAAATAAGCCACATCAAGTACAACGGAGCAAGGACCCAAGCATTTCTTTTGTGTTTCTCCACACTATCGGTTTATCGCCACACCACTTTAAAAAAATTGGCACCATTTTTTTCTCACAAGTCCAACTAACCCCAAACAAAAGCAAAACTATGCCCTACAAGTCTCTAACAACCTCGCAATGAATGAGAAAATGGAATACGTACAAACATATCTCTTACACATGCAAGCCAATTAATCATGATCATTGCCTCTTTGATTAAATTATCGATAGTGAGAATCTCTTCATGAGCCACAATCCACCTTCGACAGAGCTCCCACCTTCCAAATATCTCCCCACAGGAAAATAGATCTCCTATAGTGTAGTAAACTCCTGTAAAATGATTTTACTCTTCCAAAATACTAGTTTTGTGACTGTAAATGTACTTAAATATAATTAAAACTACAAAATATACTCGCCAAAACTGTGAAAGTGTAGTATTTTTGGTTATTTTGTTATTTATTTGTCAGTTAATGGATAGCTTAGTCCCAGCCGGCGATTCTGCAACTGCATAAAAAATGTAGATCTTCGTGAAAACCCTAACGGGGAAGACCATAACCCTAGAGGTCGAGTCCTTGGACACGATCGACAACGTTAAGGCTAAGATCCAGGACAAAGAGGGCATTCCCTCGGACCAACAGCGACTCATTTTTGCCAAAAAACAGCTCGAGGATGGCAGAACCCTAGCCGACTACAACATCCAGAAGGAATTGACCCTCCACTTGGTCCTTCGATTGTGCGACGGAGTCGAGAAGAGGAAGAAGAAGACCTACACAAAGCCCAAGAAGATCAAACACAAGAAGAAGAAGGTGAAACTTGTCGTGCTTCAGTTCTACAAGGTCGATGACTCCGGGAAGGTCCAGAGGTTGAGGAAGGAGTGCCCGAATGCCGAGCGTGGTGTGGGGACTTTCATGGCGAATCATTTTGGTCGGCACTACTGTGGCAAGTGTGGCTTGACCTATGTCTATCAGAAGGCTGGTGGTGATTTATTAATCTGCTTTTTAATCGTATGATTCCAACTATGAACTAGTGTTTTGTTTACATTTTAGTGCATGATGTTCTTGAATTTTGTCTTATGATGGGTGTAAATGGCTTATTTTGATTGCTTTGGTTGTTAAAACTTGTGATGAATTTTTGTTAAATAAATGTTTTAAAAAAAGTATTAAATGACTAAGCTACCCATTAATAAACAAATAAATAACAAAATAACCAAAAATATTACACTTTCACAAAAACGTCTCCAATAAAAATAAGGGCAAAATCTATTTTACTCCTATAATTTAACAGTCTTGCACATTACCTCTCTCTCCCCTCTATCAATACTCTCCATGCTTTTTACTCTCAAAAGAGGCCTACGTAATACAAATTCCGTTAATTTGGATGGAATTTTAATAGTAGGGAGTTGAAGTGCAAAATGGCCAAAACCACATAAGGGTGGGTTCTGCTGTGATTCAATGTCAGGGAGGTGATGCACAAACTAGTTAAACCACACGGCCGTTAGATAGATTTTGCCCGAAAAATAATTGAAACTACCGAACGTAGGTGAGTTTTAACAAGTCAAATATTGACCAGTAACACTGAAAATGGAATATCCAAGAAAGTGTCTACCAACACAATTAAACCAAAACAAGTAGATCTAGGTTAATTTTTATTTAAATTAAATCAAGCCAAAAATTAAAATCTAAAATATTGGACGTCGAGGATGGCATACCCAACAGCCTTCCAATCTTTAGTAGGAAGATTAGCCATCAAACCTCGTAGTTTTGTAGGTTAGAAAGGCAGCAATGAGTTAGAATAGTAGTTTTAGTAGGCTTAGGTTCATTAACAAATTTAAAAAGAGGCTTTTAAATATTAACACGTTCAGATTCCTGAAATGGTACCACTACAGGCCGTTATACCTGTGAACTTCTGTCTCCCTGAACGGCCTGTAACTCGTTTGAAACTCTTCTAAACTTCTATTTAACGACAGTTCGTAGCAGAGCAGCGATTTTCAAAACTTTAGTTTATGCATTTCCACAGGCAAGCATCACATTAAACCCTCAATCCGACAATATCCGCAAAAAAATAATTTTCCACCCAAAAATTAGAATTCAATTCCGTGCTACACAAGAACCCACTGTGTATACAGGTAAGCAATGCATATGCATATGTTATAGATAGAGAAATAGATAGCAGAGAGAGAGAGCGAGAGTACCATAGGTACAAGAACTCCTTTATTGACATTAGGGAACATAGCATCCCTTTCCCTAAGCTGAGCAACAATCATATCATTAAGATCAAGCATTTTCAATCCAAGCCAAGGTCTAACAACTCTCCTGCATTAAATTAATATCAATATCACATGATCAAAATGCAATGATGTCTTGAAACGCATTTTACGAAGTGCTTTTGTAATCAATACAATTATTTTAGTTCAACAACACTTGAAAGTTGAAACAAAACAGACAGTTCTGGAACCCGTTAAATGTGTTCAGTTCTGGAAACCTATTAAATGTGTTAATCTTCTTTCTGAACGAAGGGAGTAAAGAGAGACATTTTCCAGCATAGCTTTCTAGAGTAGGGTAATAATCTCGACTAAAATTTCTCTGATTAATTTCTCGTGCTTTGGGGGCAACTCATGGAACAAACTTAAAACTTTGGACCACGAGCCCAAGCAAAAACAGTAAATATGTCTAATATCCTTCAAGGAACCTTTTAAACAAGTTGGCATACATATGAATAGCTTCTAGCATATGGCAATACCCATGCAACTATGCGAGTGATTTCAAAACTGAAGACAACTTCTGCTGTCAAATATAGAAGAATTAACAGGGACACCAACACCATTATAGAGTCATTAACTAAACAGCAACTATAAATAAATGACATCACTACTCAAAACCTAGTTGTAACTAGAGCACATATGAAGTTCATACATGCAACAGTCATTTTATTTTGGCATTCAAGAGAAAAGTGACCATTTTTTTGTCCTTCGATAGTGCCAAAATGGGGCAAACTCTATATAAAAAGCATAAAAAAGAAGCTTCTGCTGCTATATCTCTACAAAAGCACAAACTCCCTCAGAAAATCAGAAGAGCAAAAAGGCACAGGATTGCCATCAAGCTACCCATATTGCATCCCCTTACAAGCAAAAAGATCACACCTATGAAGCAAGGACACACCGAAACGGGTGCTGTAGCCATGCCGGACACGCCAGGGACATGGACATGCCGGGGACACACCAAGACATGCCGTGTGGCATGCCCTTTTTTTTTTTTTCATCCGGACACGCGGAGGGACACGCCAAACCCAGTGGTGAAATAAAAAACCCTAAGAGTCTCAGTACACAATTTAAAAAAATACTCGGCCTCTCATCTTTGCTACCCACTATGACCTTCTCCAGATAGCTCAACGACCACCGACAACCTCGATCTCCGACGACCTTCAAATTTCAATTGCCCCCCAAGTAAGCACTCTCTTCTTCTTCATTCTATTTTTTAGCGGCATCTTCTCTCTTTTTTTCGTTTTAGTTGTCTGCATCTTCTTCTCTCTTCTTCTCCCATCTTTTTTCATTTTCTGGCTTTTGCTTCTTTCGAGTCTTTGAATGAGTTGACAACGATGCGTGTTTATTTTTTTCTTGTTTTTTTTGTTTACTGTTTTAGTTTTTCTTTATCTTATCTTTTTCGATTTTTTCTTTACTTTTTTAGTTATTTTTCCTCGTTTTTTCCTTTGCCTTTTATCTCCATCTTTTTTTTGGTAGTTTGTAAAATATTTTTTCTATTTATAAACACGAGGTACAAATATAAATAAAATATATATTTTCTGCCATACCCCTGCCGTGTCTGTGTCCTGATTTTTTAAAATTGTTGTGTCCAGTGTTTGTGACAGTGTCCATGGCCATGTCCGTGTCAGTGCTTCATAGGATCACACTCAGTGAGGCATCATTGAACTCAAAAGAAAAAAAAAACAACAATAGCCAAACACCATCTCTCCTCATGACCAGACACTAAAATAGTAAATGATGCACAATCTGCCACATGCTCTTACACTGACAATAGTAAACCCCCCGTGATGCCTTTTCTACCACACATGTACCCTATCCCGCACATAATGACGCAAACAAACTTAACTAAAAAAGTGCACAAACACACGCAAAGTACATAACATAATGCACAATAACAAGCATAACAATAAAATAAACACATCATGAAATTTGAACCTAAGACTTCTTGAAACCAAAGCACTGATACCATTTTAAGTCACCAATTCTCCTAAAAACTTAAACTATTAGAAAATGGGTCCAACAATATATATTAAGCTTTCCAATAGTTCTCTACCCACACAAAGAAAGCATCAAATGTCTTTCCAAGGCAAAGGCACCTCTCCAACCATGCACATCTCCAACCATGCACATTGACCAATAGAAAGACATCATACATCATGCAACATTCTTTGCTGCCCGAAGCATGGTTTTAAATACAGCCATTACATAACAAGATTTTGGGATCCATTGCCGTTACAATACTATTCACCGGATACAATAAAATTCCAACTTGTGTCAGCCATTACAATTGGTACACGACTGTTATGTTATCATACTAGCCCATAACAACCGTGATGGTTGATATTTACACCGTTGTGCCCATTTATGTCCACTGCTTTTTCATACATGTTTATAAATTTTAAATTCCATTTTGGTTTCATTTTTTACGTTGATATATGTTCCTATTTTTTTAGCATTAGCTATTAAAGTTAATATCTTAAAATAAAAACTCTATGTCAAAATTCTCCTAAGTTTCTTTAAACATTAAGCACTAATATTATTTTTATTTGTTAATCTTTTTGTTCTTCATAATATTCTTTAATTGTCATCCTCATTTTCTTAATATATATTCATTTCTTGGTTTATAATCAAAACTATAGGTTTCCCTATATGTAAATTACAAAATAAAAAGAAGTTAAGAGCAACATAAGATCATCTACAAGATTTGCGAGCTCATGAATCAATGCGATGTTGATGGTAGTATGTTATGTTATATCATGCCTTGTATAGTAGTACTAGCCTCTACAATTATCATATAATATATTGGGGTGTTTGTTGCAACTTCTTGCATTATTTCTATCCAAAATTTATGCCAACTTGTTTGGTACAACTGCACACTCGAATTTTAGAGCAACAATGTTGATTAGAAACCATTACAAACATTTGATATGTAATAAACAGAATCAAAACATGAGTATCTGTGAGTTTTTTAGTGTAAAATATTCAATGCTCAATTCCTATTATAAATTGATTGGCACTATAATATGGTATCATCGCGGCCGCAAGTCACGCTGGCAAATATCGCAATTCAAAACCATGTCCAAGAGGCAAAACTATGCCAAGCCAGCTCCTGAACTAGAACATGGTGATCATGCAAAAAAAAAAAACTAAAAGTCTCAACCTCCCAAAATCTCAATGCTACAACCCCCACTTATTGTAGCAACCACTCCACCCCTCTGGATGAAAATGGCACATCAATTGCTACTAAATGATCTGCTAAGCTCCCTCAAAGGTCATCGATCATGCTAACCAAAGCTAAACTGTGTATGACAGTTCCTAACCTCAAATAAAGAGAGCCCATCGTGATTTTCCACATCCTCATACCATAAACTCCTCTAAGTACACCAGGGCACCAATCCTTAGTTGCACAATCCTCCTACTGAGGTGACGAATTTGTCTCGGAACCTCGCTCTCGCGCTCCAAAGTAAGAATCTTGTAAGAACCTAGCTCCCATCGAGAAATAACCTCACTCCTAACTAAGATAAAACTTCTCAAACATATAGATTCCCAAAAAACAAAATAAAGTGAGAAAATAAAAGAAAATCTATAGAATTAATAAGAGTATAGAATAAAATTAACTCAAATATATTTTAGTATTTAATATTTACATAATATTTATTTATATATACAATAAATAATATGTATTTGATACTAATCTACAATATTTATTCTTCTTTTAACATATATTACAATTAAATAAAAAACTATTTCGTAGAATACATAAAATATATAAATGCTCCCATAGGCGCTCTCAACCTTAGACTCTTCTGTATAGTCTTGCTCCCCCGCACCCGCTCTCGCTCCCGCTTTATACAACTAAGCACCAATCCTCACATCCACCCCATAATTCCCAACAAATACTCTTTGATTCACGATTTATACATAAATTCACGAGTTGATTGCCTATTTTCGATTCATATGATTCTTAAAATTACCATATCTAAGAACTCTTGAACTCCTACTTACCATTTTAAACTCCTCTTCTAAGATTACCTCTTGAAAGGGCAACAGGAAGGTATAAGGATCCTACGGCCTTGTGATATTCTCTAAAGTCTATGCGGATCAAACTCTTATCCTTTTTTACTTAGCGTGTTTATTATAAAAATAAAATATAATCATGCATAATTTGTTGCTAGCTTTTCTCTCTTCTTCTCTCTTGGGGAAAGATGGGGGTGTAGAGGGAGAATCATTAGAAGAAGGCAAACTGGAGATTACCTTTATAGGCTACTGTTACCTTTAATGGTTGATATATGATTTGGCATATAATAGATTTTAAAAAGTGTTGTTGGATAACTTGATATACATTGTTGAGTTTATTTCTTAACAGCTTCAACTTTTAAGATAATTAGTGACTTAACATGATATCAGAGCTCCGGTTCCACGAGATCTTGAGTTCAAGTTTCGTGATGTATTTTCTTGTTATATTTATTATTGTGCACTATGTGCTTTGGTGCACCTGTTCAGCTTGTTTGTCTCTCCATTTGCGAAATAAGGTCGCACGTGAGAAAGAATATTAGATAGCTTGATGTACATTATTGGGTTCATTTCCTAACAGTTTAAGTTTTTTGAACCATTCGTGACTTAACAAGTGTGAGGGGTGCACACAAGGGAGCACAGTACATGAGCCTTAAAAAGATCATTCGGACCATGGCTATCAGAATCTTATGATTTGAAATTTAGTTCACGCTTTGATTGACGATTCATGAATAAATTGATAAGAATCTGTGAGTGAATTTATTTTGTGATAGAATTGGGATGAATCTTACTATTCACGGTTCAATTCACGAGTCGATTCGCTATTTACGATTCATGTGATTCTAAAAATTATCTATCTAAGAACTGTTGAACTCCTACTAACCATTTTTGAACTCCTCTTCTAAGATTACCTCTTGAAAGGGCAACGGGAAAGGATAAGGATCCTACGGCCTTGTGATTTTCTCTAATGTCTACGGGGATTAAACTCTTATCCTTTTTTACTTAGTGTGTTTATTGTAAAAAAAAAAAAAGTATAATCATGCATAATTTGTTACTCATTCGGTGATTCAATAGTATAATAAGAATAAGAAATACCTAGTTTATGTGGAAAATGCCAAACACATTTTTTAAGGATTAAAAAAATGACAATAACACTTTTAATAATTTTCCATTGTTATTTTGGTGAAACGATTATAGTTTAATATGATATGAGTTAGATCCGTTAGACTCAACGATTACACAATATTTTTTCTAAAACTTATTTATTAGCAATAAGCAAACAAAATGCGTATGAAAGTGAATTATTTTTAATTTAAAGAGTTTTCTTTCTTTCTCTCTCTGTTCTTCCATTTTACTCTCTTTGAGATTTTTAGTCAATTTAGGAATTTCAAATGAGAATATCATTATATACTATGATTTTCAAGAAATCATACAGTGGCATAAATTTTAGCCAAAATCTCATGTGATGAAGGTAAGTATCTTCTCCATTAGATTATGTAATCAAGTTCTTATTGTAAAATATGTCAGTATTAGTTTTATTTTATACATATGAAGTGTTTAACATCATAATTATAGTTTATTCTGAATCTTACGATTCTCGATTCGCAAAATCAAGATTCTGAATCATGATTTGACAACTATAATTCAAGCCATATCATAGTTATGAATAACGTACCATACCTGCAAGTATGGGCCGTTTTGGAGCAAAACTGGTCCACCAATTGCTTAATTCCGTACTCATTAAATCACCGGCAGGCAGCGAACAATATCGATACTGTTCCATAGTTAATTTTTAAAATATATATATATTCTACTTATTTTTTTCTTGTATTATTTCTTATTTTTAAACTCTAATTCAAGCTTCAAATATGTCATAAAGGGAGATTTTTAAAACTCGTCAATGTTAATTTATTATAAAAAAATATGGCTTTAAAGTTTGCTTTCTCATTATAAATAATAAAATTAAAAATTAATTTAGTCTAATTAATTAAAGTATTATGTTAGATAAGTGTTATGCTATACTAAATTATCTTTTGTTGAATAATATTTTAAAACAAAACATATGTAATATTTTACAATGATAAATTCGAAACGGTACCCAGTAAAATATTGGTACCGGTACGGCATTCAAAACATTGAACCATATTGATTCTTTTTTTGGAGAGAAGCTATTACTTACCCAACAACTAAAAAAAACTAACCAGAAAAAGCTAATACTTACCCAACAACTAAAAAAACTAAGTATACCTTACCTAGCACAATACAACAAAAGGAAAGTCCTCTATTTCCCCATCCAATCAATAGAAAGGGCAATCTTAGTTACCTTCATTCAGATATAAACTCTTTAAGGTATCTAGTTGGCAAGCGGGCCAGCCTAATCTCCTCTGGGCTAGTAGGTCATTGGTTCAATCTCTTCGTCTTTGGGTAAGTAAACCGTAGGGCCAATCTTCTCGCCTCCGAGCAAATAAGCCGTTGGGCCAACCTCTTCCGAGCAAGTGAGCTGGCCCATAGCCCACGCCATCTCTAATATCAAACTGGTCCTAGGCTAGGAGTAGGGCTTAGGCACCTCTCCACTTCGGGAACAAAGGAGGCGCATGGTTTGGAGGCTAAAGTTTAGAGTTTGTCAATGGAGTGGCATTCAAGCAACTTCATCTGACCGTTATAGAGAGAGTGGCACATAATCAAGACACAGAGCTCTGACAAGCTTAGGAGATGGCATCTAGCCGACCAAAGGTATGATACGTTGTATGATACTCCCTCAGCATATCATACGAGCTACCAAAGCCAGAAGATCATACCCGCAGGACCAATAGCAGATGGGGCACCCGTCGCCCTTAGTGATCTTGAAGATACGAGTGTACCCTCCACATCGCCTATAAATGAGTCCACTCCAATCCTCCAGAACACATCATCTTCAGCTTTGCTCTCTATACAAGACATAACTTCGCCATACATCTGGTTGCTCTCCACTGCCACCCTCTCTCTCTAAGGCTACCCTAAGCTCTCACCTCCTCAACCCTCGGCGTCCTCGAGCCATCGTGGTGCACTTCATCTTCCCAAACCGCACTACTTCTGTTTGTGCCAGAACCCCACGCCTACACTCTTCAACTTAGAATCTTAAAAATAAATAAATAAATAAACCATCACTGCTTTTAAAAATAAAGAACAATATTCCTTTTCTTCCAACCAATCTGATAATTTGACTTCTCTCACCTGCTATATATCATCCTTCGCACATTTGATGTTCGCAAAAAATTTTCCCACAAGTTATTTTTGTGCTTAGTAGAAGCTGCTAATATACATGTTTAGTTATATGATTCAACAAGTTCACTTGTTTGTTTCAAACTATTGATTCTTTTTTCTTAATACATCAAAGCAAATGACTAACTAGATGTATTACCCAAACTAATACTTTGCATGTATTCAATGTGCATGCTTACACATGATATAGAATTCGAAGGAGAACTACATACATAATTTGGGAATTGACATTAAGCTCTCCCAAGGACATAGTTACAAAGCTCATTGGCAGTGGGCCCATACGCAGAGCAGTGGAAGTCTGGATATTTTTGGCGGTAGGGTGATGGTGAATCATGGAGTTGATCATTGGTGTGATAATACTGCAGCACTAGGAGTTTAGAGAGAGAACTTATGCAGTTTGGAGACAGTGGCTTAGATGGCACAAGAAAAATGTCATTTATAAAACTCTTTGACCCTCAAATTTGGAAAAATGAGTCAAAATCTACAGGATCAAACCTATGGGGAGTCCTATTAAAACCAAGAAATATAGCAATGGGTTTTATTGAATGACTTGTAGTGGTTTTGTGAAGGAAAGAAAATGTTAAATTACAGTCTGATAGTGATGATGAGTAAATAATCCGGTGTGGTAAGCCTTACCCTTATAGAAATTTATAAACGATGAGCCAATCAATCAAATGGAGGGAAAATTAGTAAAATGCCACTTTTGTTAACAAGGTCCGGCTGATAAATCAGGGAAGGATGATGTCATTTTAGAAACTTAAGAGTAGAGGTCCCTGTAATTTTCAGATAGCTCAGTGAAGGTTTGCATAATTTACCGCACATAATACTAATCTAACATTGAATATTCTGTGTGGGCTCACTGTTGCACAAGAGAGAGAGAGATAGAGAGAAATAGAACAATAAACTAGTTGAACATGAACTAGCTGAATACAAACTATAAAAGCGTACCCGTTTTTCTTGAAGTGCTCTAAGATTGTGGAAACTGCATCAATTGGTACGGAAAAGCTCAAACCATCAGCCGCCAAAACTTTCATAATATTCACACCAATAACTTCACCATCAATATTAACAAGGGGCCCTCCAGAATTACCCTATTCCCAAAATTTAAAGAAGAAAAAAAGAGAGAATAAATATGTACTAGTAAATGCATAAGCCGCCAATGAACTCCTCATCAATAATGAAAAGCAAAAGTAATTCCTAAACAAGAATGTGAAGCACAGATAATAAGGCATAACTGCATGTAAACAGTGTGTAGCATTTTATATATCTCAGACCACTATTTTTTTTCTTTTATTTTGTGGTGGGGGACTTCTCCAACTCTTCAATTTCCTAATACCGAAGTTGTTATCATTCTCAACCTAAACCTGTACTTATAAATCTTTTCATCTAGCAGAGCACTACTCACAAATGCAAGCCATGATATGTCGGTTACATATTTTTTAAAAAAAGGATAAAAATTAATTAACCCCACTTATTGTGACTCCTTTATCATGAGTCATGACACACAGCAAATGTCAACCTTCTTTGCATTGGCAATCAAACAACTCAATATAATATCACAGTCTTAGTCTAAAAACTAAATACATGCATGTGCCAATACACAAGAATCAATGTAAACACTTGCACTCCCTCTGTCCAAAAAATAAAAGAAAAAAAATACATATATAAATACATATCTATATATAGATACAGTGTAGACAGACGACCAAAAAAAGGTAAGAATTTATCTTACAGCGTTGATTGCACAATCTGTTTGAAGATACTCCCTTCGCATTCCTCCAAGACCCAAATCACTACTTTTCCGATCAACACAACTACATGCAAAAGGGAGAGGCAAAAGGAAAAGGTATCCAACAATTAGTAATATTTAACCTTCAAGCGACAGAATAAAGTACAATAACTCAATTATTTCTTCAAACAATGAGAGAAACTTCAACAGATTTAGTTTTATGTGAAAACTGCACAAGGATAGAGAAAGATGTTTGATCTTCTAAAAATTGGTGGAAGTTAAAGCAGAATTACATCACATCAACTTATTTGGCATACCTTACTATACCAGCTGTGATTGTATTTTGAAGGGAAAGGGGACAGCCCATTGCTACCACCCAATCCCCTGGACAAAGTTTACTTGAAGAGCCAAGTTTTGCCGTTGGAAGTGGAGTTTTAGATTTGATCTTTACAATAGCGATGTCTGAATGTAAATCGGCATTCAACACTATACCCTCAAATGTCCGACCATCTTGCAAAGTCACATCAACCTGCCATAGTGCATTATAATGAGTCACTTCAGAGTTCTCCGAGTGCATGCTTTTTAATTTTAAAAATTAATAATTACTTAAGTGCTTTATTATAGGCCAAAAACAACATGGTACAGATGTTGCATTTAAAATGAAGGGGAGGGGTCCAATTCTAAGTGTTGCCACATGGGCGGGAAGAGGTTGAAAAGGAAGGAAGGAGAGCAGTGTCTTAACTAGTCCCATTCATGGAGTCCAAAAATGACAAGATAAATTGCGGAAAAGTATTAAATAAATTACTTCAAGAGAATATTGCTCTAGCTCAAACATGGGTTTCTTGGGAAGATTACTGGGCAAAGACATGAAGTGATTTACAAGAACCTATTTTCATTGGCTTCTCTAAATCTTGGAACTAACCACAAGATCACACACGTTATAACACAGCATTATTAATTTTTGCTGACTTGAATGGGTTGCGCAAACCATAAACAAACATCTGCTACTGCACACAGATTACCATAAATAAAAATTTAAGTCCACCATATCACAAACATCAAAAAGCAATTAACATAGTTAATACAGTGATCAATCATCAATGCCTCCAGTTATCTATTGTAGACAACTCAAGGTATATCCCATGAAGCATACGAGATGACAAATAAAATCAAGATTTGGAGTACAACATTTTTTTTTATGTGGATGAGTAAGTCGGAGTCTGCATATCATTGCACATACATATACAGGTTTTAAAACTGATATTTGCAACCCAATCTAAATCAACACTTTTACATCACAACCTTGAGTTAAACTGCCAAGGAATTGGTAATATTATGTCCTTTTTATACTATTAGGGCTTGTTTGATATTCGGATTGGGTAAGTGGGATTAGGATCTTGAGAAACATGTGGCCCCACATGTTTCCCGAATTGGATTAGGCCAGCATTCGTTGCTCCCTGAATTAAAGCTCGGATTGAATTAAGCTGACTATTTTTGCATTTAGTCCCCCATATATGGGATTATCTAATCCTAAATAAAAGGTGGGATTAAATAGTGAAGGCATGTGAGATTATCCAATCCAATTTATTATGCCCCACATGTCCACTCTATCCCTAACCTTAATCTCGTCATTTCAATCCTTCTCAAAAATAATCTGGAAATCAAACGAACCCTTAAAGAAAAGTATTGGATATAGACTTTGTCCTTTTAATATTAAGATAGCAAGCAATAAAGAAGGTCTGGCCACTGACCTTCCCCTTGGATGAAGAACGTAAACCTTGAAAATCAACAACCACGTGAGCACAAGTCAAGATGGTGCCATCTGAATCTATGATAGTTCCAGAGCCTATACTCTTTCCCACGGTCAGCCCATGAAAGCCTTCAAACACAAAGTTCACAAAAGTCTCAAAGGTTAATATCTCAGCAAAACACTTCCAAACTTTACAGAAATAAATCCCTAAAGCATACCCTGCGGAACTGATAGATTGACCACAGCAGGACCGACCCTTGCAGCTGCATTGGCAATGGTGTCTCTACCCAAGCATCCACAACAAGGTTTCGGTCCATCTGTAACATCCCCAGAAACTCCCTTGCTTATGTCTACTGATGGGACCGAGCCAATTCTAGAAAAAAATAATGGAAGATTTCCTACAATTACATAGCATGCATTGAATAAAATGAAGAGAACAAAAGGTTGTAACGGTAATTTGAAAAGAAAAATAAATAAATCACAATAGGAATGGCAGACCATATGGGATAGTGTCCAATGAGACAAATGAATGCTGAGGAGTCATCTCCGGCAAAGTTCTCCATGGCCACGATAACGATTCACGCAATGGTGAAGGAATTGAAACTAATATTGATGCTCCTACAATCCATTCAACTGTCAGCAGTAAATTATGTACTCTTTCGTTGCTAAGAAAATGTACGGTGGGAAAAAGGTCAGTTGGGTACCAAATTTCGATTCCTGGTTTTTCATGACTTGTCAAGCCACCAAAAGAAACACACAAAAAAGAAAATACAGTGGATTTGACTGTAATAAGAAACATCCGATTTGGCTACACCAAGTAATTCCTCTTTTTTTTTCCTTCTTTTTTCCTTGACGCCAAAGCAATATGAGTTACATAAATCGAAAAAAAATAAAAATAAAATAAAAACACAAACCTTGGATTTGGTGATTTGGAAAGAAAAGAAAATAAATGATAAAACTATCATCCCATTCACTTGTTTGGAAAACTAAAGAGGAGCGAAATGGAGAGATTTGGTTTTCTATCAAAACACTATTTTGAATCTCTCCAAAAATTGAGAGATTCGGAGAGAAGGAAAAAAAACACTTGAAGGGCTATTTGTTATAATACAAAAACTGGAAAAAACAAAATAAATAAATAAAATGACATTAGTATCCTAAGGTTTAAAATATAAATGACAGCCAAACAGTCGAGGCAAGCAAAACAGTCAGGAAAGTGGTGGCAGCATCAAAACAACTTCAAACTTCTCTAGCTTTTTCTGATACAGTAATATTTTACTTTCATTTTTATGAAGTGATGTTAGAGGTGTATATATATATATATATATATATATATATATATATATTTGTATGGTTCTCTTTGTATGTATATTCAGTTTGCTGGGATTTCTTTATGCCACCATTTCAGATCAGCCCTTTGCCATTGTTTTACCATATGTATGTATATATGATATTGACTCATGATATGGTATATCGATATATGTATATTTATTTGCTGTATATATATATTGATTCAATGATATGCTAGATGTTCTATTAATGATTTAGTGATATGATTTACGGTATACTAATTTATTGTATATATATCATATGGATCCAATGAATGTTAGATGTTATATATTAATAGATGTTTACTGTATACTAATTTATTTCATAAAAATATAGGATTATGGATAGGAAAATCAAAGAAAGAAGAAATGCCTTGATTCTGTGGGATCGAAGACAAAAACTATCTGTTGTTCAAGTTATTTGCTATTGGTCTACTGGTATTGGTGTCAAAAAATCGCTTTAAGAACTGTCTAACAACCTATTTCACACCTACACCTAAAGGGTGAAATTGTTCGATATAAAATAATGAGCCAATTAAAATGTAATGACAAATGTCGTGCTATTATTCGTATGGGCGCAAGCATTTTGAGATTTGTGTCTTATACTTCAAGAACATGGTGGTCTCCAACCTACAAATGTGTTCCACTTGAGGAATAAGTGGCAAGAAGTCTCTACATTTTATCACATCACACCAAGAACCGTGCAAATTCTTTTTTCTTTGGTCGTTCCGGTGAGACTATAAATCACCAATTTAATAATTTTTTGGGGCAATAATTTTATTGGAAGAAAATTTTCTTCGCCATGGATCACAAAACCCTCCAGAAATACTCAACAATAAGAGATTCTATTCATTTTTGAGGTAAATATTAGGTTTTATGTTTTTTTATTAATTTTTATTTAAGTTTCTCTATCCAATTGTACCTAATATATTTGTGTTAGAATTGTGTTGGAGCGCTTGATAGGATGTCGCATAAGGATGCACCAACATATCGTGGTACAAAATGTTACCCAACACAAAATGTGTTATTGCATGTTCATTTGACTTAAAACTCGTGTATGTCTGGCTGGGATAGGAGGGAACTGCGTCTAACTCGAGGATAATCAAGAACGCACTCACGAGAGACTATAAATTAAAAATTCTCGACGGTAATTTGTTTTTAAATCATATTTAGCTTTTATTACATTCACTTGGTATATTTTATATAATGATAGTTTTTTCTTCCTAAAGGGAAATTTTACCTTATTGATGCGAGGTATATGTTGAAGAGTAAGCTTATCCCTCCCTATAGAGGTCTGCATTATCATTTGAAAAAGTACTCCAACCATATATCAAAAAATGCAAGGGAATTGTTTAACCTTCGACATGCTTCGTTGTGCAATGCAATTGAAAGAGCTTTTGGTGTGCTAAAGAAGCGATTTCCTATAATAAGAAACACTGAGCAAACTTACTTTGTTGAGACCCAATCAAATATCATTATCGCATGTTGTATCTTGCATAACTTTTTGATGGGTGTGGATCTAGATGAAAAGCTTATTAATGAAATAGACCAAGAGCTTCAAAATCAATCTCACGTTGAAAAAGAGAACCATGCATCAAGAAATGATGATGAAGATGAAAAACAAAAAGAACACATAAGAGATATGAGAGCAGCTACTATGAGGTCTGATGACTCTAATTACATAACTAATCGAGAGTGACATTATTACGATCTGTTTTGTGATGTTATTGTAATTAATCCATGTGATGATGGCGTTAATGAGATTTGATCTCCTTTTATGTTAATTAATTCCTATGATGATGGCAATATCATAATGCATTAGTTGATGGATTGTATTACTAACATTATGATCTTTTATTATGTTTTCTTCCGTTATTATTTTGTGAATTTTTTATTGTAGATTTACTAATGTGTAAGGGGACCCAAAAATTGAACTAAAAGAGAGAGATTCATATGGACAAATCAAATGGATGATGCATTTGTTGATGCATTGTATCACAACCATGTTGAAGGAAACACAGTCAATGGAGCTTCCATGACTTTAGCTTATGACAACATATTAAAGAAATTATGTGAACCATGGAACATAGGGTTGGATAAGCCAAAGCTTAAGAATCGACTAAAAACTATCCAAGAGCATTTTGGTGAGTGTTATGATCTCTTCGAACACACAAGTGGTTTTCCTTGGAGCCCGGTGACAAGAATGTTCAATGCTAAACCTGAAGTTTGGAAGGCATTAATATGTGTTTTAACTAAATTGTTTTAATATCGACAACATATTTAAGAATAACTTTCAGCCATGTGCTGAGAAGTGCATAACTCCCCTATTAGCAACTATGAAAGGTTTGTTAAAATCTATAGAAGGGATAGGGCAACTAGTGATTGGAAACTGAACAAAAGTAATGTGCAGCGACACACATATAGTTGCCAACTAGTGATTGGCAACTAGCAAATGTGATTCAATGGCCTTACTAAGAGTTTCACCTTTGTGATTGGAAACTGAACAAAAGTTAAGAATCTTCTTTCGAAGTTTCCAACCACTATCAATGTAATGTGCAACGACACACATATAGTTTAAATTTTGTAAGGACATCTAAGTATCAGTGGTAAGGCAAATCCTAGTTTGATCTCTTGAACTTAACACTTTCTTCAAAACTCTTTTTTCATTGTTTTAAAGAAGCAAACAATCTTTGGCAACTGTAACTCGAGATGGAACTTTTAGCCATTTGGGTTGTACAACACGGATAAACTTTTTAAAACCTTGACCCTCCACAAATTTAAAAGATAACTCATCCAATATTATCATTTCTGCAAGAGCTCTCCTCCATGCTTCCACACTAAACGTCCAAGAGACAAGACTTCCACCCTCTCCCGCTTCGAATTCATTCTTGGGTTTGAAGCCTAAAGTTGTTTGTGCCTTATCTTGATTCTTTGAGCTAAGAGGGCATTTCTTACATTGTTGTTCTAAATGAGTTAACATAGATGTAGTCCCATTAGACTTAGGATCACAAACATAGTCAGTCTTACAATAATTGCAAGAAGCCCCAAGTTTTTTTCCCGTCTCACACTTCATCTTAGTAAAGTGATCCCAAACGATGGATCTTTTTCTATCACCACTCCCTGTAGGTTTTGGAATAAAATGCTTTTTGCACACCTCTGATTGGCCAGTAGTATCATTCGTAAGGTTGCCGAGACCACCAATTTCAGTTGATCAAGTTCTACCATCCATCTAACAAAAGTCAAATAATGTACTTAGAGTCAGAGATACTATAATAGTAATTGGAAACAAGAACAATTTAGATTAAAAAAGAAAAGGCAGAAGTGCATAACAATTTTAATAGGTGGACTAGGAAGCCATAACTTGTAGGTATTGAAAAATAAATAGCTAACATTCCATGGGAACAACAATGTCAGAGACAATCAAACCCCAGTAGACTACGAATTGAGCATGAACATACTATTAGTATCTCACTGCAAGCATGCATACAATGCTGCTTCTTTCACTACCATGTAGATTTGTACGTCAGAGTGAAGAATATCAAGTCATCTTTTTTTCCCCCACCGCCATTCTTGGTAAAAAGTTTTTTGATACGTTTGTGCATATTACTTTAGACATGTTATGATTCTTGTCGCATGTAATGTGGAGATTGTTTATTTTTCATAAATACACACACACACACACATATAATGAAATCAAACCCTTGTGCTTTCAAATACAAATTAAGCAATAAGCATAATAAAAAAAAAAATCCCCAAACAATGTTAAAGAATTCAAATGGACTTCAAGTCTTCAACACACAAAAGTTAAAATGGGAAAAAGAAATCAAACCATCAATACCAAAAATGATGAATGGATGTAGAGAAAGGAATTTGGGATTTCAGCGCTTCGCAGTATTCGCACAGAGAGAGAGGGTTAGCACAACTGGCTTGTCGTCGTCGTTGCCGCTAGCATGAGAGGGAGAGTCGAAAAGACTTGCACAAGCAAAAGGGGATGTGCCGCCGACGCGTTGCCGTCGTTGCCTGCTTCCTTCCTCGTCTAGGGTTTCTAACTTTCTAGGTTTAGTATAATACTGTATAAATGAAGACCAAAACAAAAGAGTAAAGGGGGATTACTTTTACTGATTAGAGAATGGAAATAGCCAAATAGAAATACACGGGGACGGGGTCGCACAAATCAACATTATAAGCGGATTTGGTCGGTTCTATAACAAATCAACGTGGAATCGAGACCGAACCGAGATTGTTAAAATTTGAGAAACAAAAACCGAACTCCTCATTTGCAGTTTGATAACCGATCGGTCCGGTTGGTTCGGCCGGCCAGTTTGATTTTTTCAAAAAAAACTTACACCCCTATATATATATATTTATGAAAAATAAACAATCTTCACATTACATGCGACAGGAATTATAACATATCTAAAATAATATGCACAAAAGTATCAAAGGCTTTTGAAAGAGAATGGCAATGGGGGCAAAAAGAGATAACTTGATACTCTTCACTTTGACGCACAAATTTACATGGTCATGATAGAAGCAGCATTGTATGCATGTTTGCAGTGAGATACTAATAGTATGTTCATGCTTAATTTGTAGTCTACAAGGGTTTGATTGTCTCTGATATTGTTGTTCCCATGGAATGTTAGCTATTTATTTTTCAATACCTAAAAGTTATGGCTTCCAAGTCTACCTATTAAAATTGTTGTTATGCACTTCTGCCTTTTCTTTTTTAATCTAAATTGTTCTTGTTTCCTATTACTATTATAGTATCTCTTACTCTAAGTACATTATTTAACTTTTGTTAGATGGATGGTAGAACTTGATCAAATGAAATTGGTGGTCTCGGCAACCTTACGAATGATACTACTGGCATATCAGAGATGAGCAAAAAGCCTTCTAGTCCAAAACCTACAGGGGGTGGTGGTAGAAAAAGATCCATCTTTTGCGATCACTTTACAAAGATGAAGTGTGAGACTAGAAAAAAACCTAGGGCTTCTTGCAATTATTGTGAGATTGACTATGCTTGTGATCCTAAGTCTAATGGGACTACATCTATGTTAACTCATTTAGAACAACAATGTAAGAAATGCCCTCTTAGCTCAAAGAATCAAGATAAGGCACAAACAACTTTAGGCTTCAAACTCAAGAATGAATTCGAAGCGGGAGAGGGTGGAAATCTTGTCTCTTGGACGTTTAGTGTGGAAGCATGGAGGAGAGCTCTTGCAAAAATAATAATACTGGATGAGTTATCTTTTAAATTTGTGGAGGGTCAAGGTTTTAAAAAGTTTATCCATGTTGTACAACCCAAATGGCTAAAAATGCCATCTCGCGTTACAGTTGCCAAAGACTGTTTGCTTCTTTATAACAATAAAAAAAACAAAAAACTTTGAAGAAAGTGTTAAGTTCAAGAGATCAAACTAGGATTTGCCTTACCACTGATACTTGGCGTCCTAACAAAATTTAAACTATATGTGTCTCACCGCACATTACATTGATAGTGATTGGAAACTTCGAAAGAAAATTCTTAACTTTTGTTCAATTTCCAATCACAAAAGTGAGACTCTTGGTAAGGTCATTGAATCATGTTTGCTTGGTTGGGGAGTAGACAAAATTTTGACAATCACTGTTGATAATGCAAGTTCAAATAATGGCGCAATTCAATACTTGAATAGGAAGATGAAGAATGGGAAGGGTGTTGTTTTAGCACATGAATTTTTACACGAGATGTTGTGCACACATTTTAAATCTTGTTGTTTGCGATGAATTGAAGGAAATTGATGACTCAATTATTAGGGTGCGAAATGCATCGAAGTATGTTAAATCCTCACCATCTAGATTTGCAAAATTTAAGTTGTGCATTGACAAAGAAGGCATCAAGTATAAGAGCCAAGTCCAACTAGATGTTCCAACAAGATGGAACTCCACTTCATGTTGGAGAAAGCAATCCAATTTCAAACAGCGTTTGACCGATTGGCAGAGGACACAAATTTTCTCATTAGAGAGGATGAGGGTGATGATAAATTTGTTATTAGGGGACCTCCATCTTCAACAAATTGGGATAAAATTAGATTATATGTTCAATTTCTTATATTTTTTTACAATGCAACCTTACGATTTTCAGGTTCCTTGTTTGTTACCTCAAATGCCTTTTTTTATGAAGATTATGCTAATTCAAAACACAATTACCAATTTGAGTAGAAATGGTAATGAGGTTTTGAAGTCAATGGCAAAGAGCATGAGATCTAAGTTTGATAAGTATTGGGGGAAATTTGAAAAGATAAACTTCTTGTTGCTTGTTGCGATTATTCTTGATCCTCGTTATAAAATAAGTATGTTAAATGGTGTTTTGAAAGATTATATGATGTTAACGAGGCAGATGAGTTGCTAAAGAAATTGAAATTGGGTTTGAATAAATTATTTGAGTGGTATGTTGCAAATGATTCGAGTACTGTAGTTCAAGGTCTAAGTCAACCATCAGGAGGTTTAGAAGTTGATATTGATGAACAAGATCCTCATGCTATGTTTGCCTCTCAATTCAAGAGACATTTGGAGAAAGAGGATAACATGAGTAACAAATCAAAGCTAGAAAGATTTTTAGCAAAGGGTTGTGAAGATGATAAGACAGAGTTTGATATCATGTTATGGTGGAAGACTAATTCCACCAAGTATCATATTCTCTCGCAAATGGCACGAGATGTTCTAGCTATTCCAGTTTCCACCGTTGCTTCTGAATTTGCGTTTAGCACGGGAAGGCGTATTATTGATCACTTTCGAAGTTCATTGCCTCCAACTATGGTGGAGGCTCTAATATGTACACAAAATTGGTTGAGACAACCATCAACTTCAATATCCCTTCGAGATGCAATGGATGAGGTGGAAGATTATGAAAAACTTGAATTAGGTAATAACACTTATTTATCGAGTATAAAACATTCCTTGTTTCTTTTATTTTGCGGTATTTTTATATTTAATCTCTTATATTGTTCAATTTTGTAGAAGTAATGGAGGGAAAGTCATCAGAAGCGAAATCTGTGGTAATTGATGATTGAGGAGATGTTTTTTAATCTGTGGTAATCTGTGGTATATTTAATCTCTTTATTTTGCTTGTTCAATTTTGTATATTTAATCTCATATATTGTTTAATCTGTGACAAATTCTAGGTGTTATCTGGAGATATGCAGCTTTTTTTAATGATCTAGAGGAGATGTTGGATATTGGTTGCTAAAGATAATCTTGAAAAAATCATTTTTTTTATTTTTGCACTGGAATGAAAAGAATGATGCTTACTTTGTTAATTTTGGATTTTGTCTGTAATTTTGGATTTTGCCACAAGTTACTAGAATTAAAAGATTGATGCTAATTTTGCACTGTGAGTCTGTGACCATGTCCACTGTCTAATTCGGTTTTAACTTTTAATGTTACTAATTCTGCTACTTTTGTCTGTTTTAGCCTGTGTTGTTAATTGCTATGCTAATTCTCAATTTTTACATGTCATCATGGAAACCGTGTGACCATGTCCAGTTGTCCACTGTCCATCATATTCATATCCTCAATGAGTATGCCGGTCTGTTATTAAAATTAGAATAATACAACAGTGTTGATTAAGGCTAATGTTGAGAGGTTTTCTTTTGGTAAATTGCAAACCGAACCGCACCGATCAAACACCAATCAATTCGGTTTTACATACCAACCGGTCTGTTATGGTTTTAGAAATCAAAAAACCGAACTCATCGGTTCGGTGATACATTTAGCCAAAAACCGATCAAATCGAACCGATTACACCCCTAGAAATCAGATCTTTGACCTAATTCGCAGTACTGTTTGAATCCCTGGAAGGGGCATTTGCGCATTAAGAGGCTATGGTTGATGATGAAGGAGCTGAGAAAAGGTCTTTTTTTCACAGAGGATAGAACTCTTTGTAGAGGAGGGTTTTCTTCGAAGGAAAGAGGGAGAGAAGGATATCTTGCAAAATGATAGCATTTAAAGTTGGAGGCGCAATATTTATGGGCTTGGGTTTTGGGCGAGGATAACAGCTTAGAGGAGTTGGAAAGGTATATAATATTCAAATATTCATTTTTTAAAACTCAAAAGGACTCTTTGAAGGGGCATTGTTTGGGCCAATATTTGGAAATATTATGTGGCGCCAAGGGATATAGAGAATTTTGAAGATCCCTTGGAAAAAAGGAAAAGTTGCCAACTGGGGATAAAAATAAGGAGAATAAATAAGGAATTGGTATTGACTAGGAGCAAATTGGGGTGTATAGACTACGAAATAGGAAGGTGGTTCTGTTGGACATTTGGCACAATGAGAACAAGTCAAAGTAGCCGTTGGCGAAAGATGAGGAGACAAATGGGAATAACGATTATTTGATTAGTTTATAAATGGAGCATGAAGGCGAAAGAAAAAGACACACGTCAACTCCACATCAAGCTTCGAGCTTCTTCTAATTTCATATCTTGTATTTTCATATCATCGATTTCCGTCCTTAGTTCAAGTTACTTACTTTAGCTTTGATTTCGAATTTAGCTTTAGTTTATGTTCTTATCGGTTTCAATAGAATTCCATTTGAATTCAGTTCAGTCTTTATTTGTTCTTGTTGCAAACGCATTCTCATTATTTTATCAAAACACTTGGATATTCGTATAAGTCCTTTTCATTGAGGCAAAATTCAAACCAGTAGCTTTATTGCTTCGGGGTACACACAATTGGCCAGATTAGAAGTTAGAGTTTGGCGCATTTCTTAATACAATTGACATAATCGTCCTAACACGCTCGCAATTTATCATTGGGTCCTGAACGATCGTCAGCGCGAATCACCAACAATTGTGTAATGGATGTGCTACATAACGAATTTGCATTTATATTAGATGTGTTGCGTAATGAATTTGTATTTCTTGTCGGTCTATAATGGATGTGATGAGTCCATTTTCTTGGCATGCAATATGTTGCCCAATTTTGAATGGGTGTATGAACAATTTCAGCACGTCAATTACAAACCTAATTAGCTTATGCTTCAATCTTCACCAAATGCCAGACTATGCATTGCACGGGCAACCGCTTTGATGATTGGCCATTTATCTCCATCCACTCAATTTAGTTTATATCATCGTTTTTCTGGCAATATAAGAGCATCTATATGCCTAATGCTGTTTAGTTTTGTTAAAAGGTTAAATTAGTAAATTTCCTTTCTTTTCTTTTCCTTTCCTAACCAAACAAGATATATCCAAACAAGATGGAGAAAACACAATCCTTTCCCAAACGAGCTGTTATATTTTCCTTCATTTTCCAATAAACACCGAAGAATGTGAGAGAATAAAGAATTAATCTATCTCCATTACTCAATCAAATTAAGTTCTTACTTGAATCCGCATCAATGTTCGTACACACGAGCCCCGATCCAGCAGCAGCCAAAGCCACTAAACGCACGAGGGAGTGCTTATTGGAGATTGGAACCTTTCTCTGCAAACACACATTCGACGTGATAACGAAAAAGTTGATCCAATGACAAACTCTGTATTGATTAAATCACAATAGTCTGCTTGGTTTCCGTGAGAGAACAAACTCCTTAAGAACTCAACGACAGTAGGGGATGGAATTGCATCTGCAAAATATTTTTTTCCACTCCCAAGTTTTTTTCCGGGGAACCAAACAGAAAACTAGAGTGAAAACACCCAATCAGGAGGTGATGTGCCATACCAGAAGATGCCTCATCGGAAGAGGTAGCTGTCGAAGCTTCGCCTTTAGGTTGCTTGGTTCGTCCGCGTATTGTTTCTAATGCGTTAGCAATTCAGGTTGCTATTGACGCAAAAACCCTAACAAAACCTCAAACGGTTCTAACGTCGTCTTCGTCGGTGTGATCGTACGTTGTTTGAGCAGCGCTTCAAGCGCCCTGATTATAAAATTTTGGAAAAATTACAAAAATATCCTACACTATTTGCGAATATTACTTAATTTCTGAATTGAAAATTCATTTAAAATAATTTTTATACTATTTATTTGTATTACTTTGTCCCATTCTGTTAGAGTTTTGTAATACAAGCAAAATAACTGGAGAGGATAACAAAGTGATACAAATAAATAATATAAAACCCACTTTATATAAATTTTTAATTCAAGAATTAAGTAATATTCCCGAATAGTGTAAAAGATATTTTTGTAATTTTTTTTAAAATTTTTTTGTTCGACGTGGGGCCAAAGAAAGTCACCACGCCCATGACTAGGCCCATCCCACAATTGAGATTTCATCTCTATGGTCTCGTTTGACTCGCACAAACCCATGCATAAACACTTACCTCGCTTGAAAATTTATTCTCATTCTTTTTTTTTTTTTTAGCCTCTAACTTTTTTATTTTTAGCTTTTAAATTTTTTGATTTTTTACTACAAAACTTTTATATATTTTAAAAATAATCGTAACTTTATTATGCACGTTTATTATTTGTAAAATTATAGTTTTTAGACCATATTAGTAATATTTATTGTCTTTGTCTTTTATCTCATTTTTAATAAATCTTTTAATTAATCAGATAAAAGATCAATTAAAAATTATTAAAATAAATAAGACTAACAACTATAACTAACAAGCATCATATAAAAAATCTATTAAAGATACTTTAATTTAAATAAATAGCAAAAATAAAGAATAGTATTAAAATATATATAATAATTAACTAAAATAAAAATTATACTTTTTTTATACTTTGGCTAATTATTTTAAATATAAAATTTTAGCCAAATATTCAAAAAAATAAATTTTAACGCACAAAATCCATCAATAAAAATTTTAACTTGCAAAATTTAATTGCATATTTTTTCCTAAAAATACCATACAAACAAATAAATTTATTTATTTTATATAACAAAAAAATAAATTTATTTATTTGAGATATTTATACCTAATAAATAAATTTATCTATTTATATATAAACACAAATAATAAAAATAAATAAAATTACCCATCTTCTTATTTATAATTAACAAATAAATAAATCTATTTACATATCAACATAAATAATATTAACAAATAAATTTATCTATATTCTTTATATATATTATAAAAAGATATAAACAAATTTATCTATATTCTTTATACATATTTTTTTAAAAATACAAATAAATTTATCTATTCTAAGATATTTTTATCTCAAAAAAACTTTGCACATTAAAACTTTTATAAACATAAATCTT
>JAULJZ010154965.1:0-28803 GCA_032270985.1 Heliamphora pulchella
CAAATTGATGTTATGTTAACCTAGTTGTGTATAAATTTTATAAATTTATAAAGATGTATAAAAACGATGGATGATGGGTTGGGGGTTTTATGTAAATTCGAAGAATTATTGAATACGAACCATATGAGAAGTTAATTTGGGTGTTTGACCCGTGTTATTCAAATAAATGAATCATGAGAACGTTTAATATGATCAAGAATAAAAAATCACGTGATGATTAATTGGGGTTTGGATTAATTAAACTCAAATGTAAAGTGAATGAGAACCAAAATGTGTCTTTAATGACTTAACCCTAAGTGTGTTGGGTATTGATGAGAGGAACTATGTTTGGGTTGGACTCGCATTGGTTTTAATAATTAAGTTTGGGCACGAGTTGCTCCTCAGTGAAAGACCAAAAATTTACGCAATGTAAGGTAGGCCATTTCTTCGGGTTAATCCCCGTAAAAGTGTGCTCTTGGACAGCCCACCCATCGATATTTTTGAGAAAAATTAAAAATGTATGCTCTCTGTGTCGGGCTATAAAATGGGTATTTATCCATCGGGTCTCGCGTGGCCCGGTTGTAATAATTACGCCAGGGCTGTAGGCGCTGTCCAGGTTTTGGTACTTAATTAAATCAATAATTAGTTTGGATTTGAAAAACCTTGGTTAATGGTTGAGAATAACTGAAAGTATGAAAACCGTAAATAGAATTGAGTTTGCAAAACCTTTATTAAACGATTGGGAATTATGGTAAATGTGGAAAATAATTGGGAATGTGAAACATTGAACGGTTTGAAAATAATAAAGAAGTGAAAGGGGTAAAACTATGGTGTTGTGTTTAAATTGGATCGGTTTGATTATGAGAATCTAGTTATGTGAATGAAACTTGCTTTGAAGTTGAACTTAGTTTTTGGATAAAATTATATGCTACATCTCACACAACTATCCTCGCATGTCATGCATTTGTTCATCTTTAGTCTATTTCCTATGAGCTTTGGCTCATGTTGTTTAAACACATTTCAGGTGATAAAGAAGAGCATATAATCAAATGAGAAGAACGATCGTGGTGGCCCATTGGGTTTTTTTGGATAGAGTTGGTTATTGTCGTTGTAATTAGTTTGTTATTATCGAGAATTGTATTTGGAGTTGGTGGAATTCGTTTGTAAGGCCCTAAGGCCATAGATTCATGACTTGTATGCATGTGAGATCGTTGGATTCTTATTCGGGTTGATTTCTCGTTTTTCGTATGACATTTTCTAGTCTACAATGGCAGTTTTTAAGTTTTGAGAAGTTAGCGATTGTTTCAATGTTAAATGTATGTTTTTAACTCTAGGTTTTTGGCTTATGAAAACTATGTTTAAAGTATGAGAGATTTTGATGTTTTTCCAACTTTTAATTTTTTTTAGGATTTTTGGAACAGTTTGCTTTTAGATACCTCACCGCTTGAGCGGTGGGAAGTCCGCTCGAGCGAACTCCGCTGGGTGACACTTTTTTTGAAAATTTGTTTGAAAGGAAGATTTGTTGGTTATCTCTTGGGAATCATTTTGATATAAAAATCTATATTTTAGAGGTTGTTTATGGTTTAAAAAGTTCTCGTTTACTTCGATTGTGAGAGGGAAAAAGAAACGTTTTTGATTTTTATGGGTAACAAAGTTCAATTTTGGTTAATCATTTGATTTGGCTTTGTGGTGAAAGCTTAAACTCGGGTTTCATAACCCTTTTATGGTGGGGTTTTATTGTTTGGAAATCGGGGTGTTACACAGTTCGTTAAGTCTTTTTATATGTATGATGTAGAAAGTGAGTTGGAGTCCGAGTCTGATGAGTCTGTTATGATCGTGTTTGTAAACTGCCCCTATGATAGCAAGTCTGCCGGGAATGCATCTGTTGGCATCCCGATTTCTTTCTATTTTGAGTTCGAAGTTGTAACCTCTTTCGAAATCAATGAAATGAATTTGGATTTTGCTTACTTTGTTGTGCCTCAAATATCTTGTGTGGATTCTGAAAATTTTAATGAATTTGAGGAGGATATCTCCCAAAAATAAAAACTTTTAAATGAAAAGAAAAAAGAAATGCAAACTAAACCTATAATGGAAGAAACTGTTATAATAAATTTTAATAATCAAAAAAATCCAAAGATAGTTCAGGTTGGTTCTACGCTTTCTTCAAAAGAACGTGAGTAGTTAACCATTTTATTAAAAGAATTTAAAGATATTTTTGCATGGTCCTATGAAGATATGCCCAGAATCAATCCTAATATTGTACAACATCAAATCCCTTTCTATCCATACGCTAAGCCTATTAAGCAGAAACTCAAGAGAAATAGGCTAGACTAGGCTCTCAAGATCAAAGAAGAGGTTACCAAGCTGAAAGATGACGGATTCCTTATCGTCACAGAATACCCGAAGTGGGTAGCCAACATTGTCCCGGTACCGAAGAAAGTTAGAAGGATCTGAGTATGTGTCGACTTTAGAGATCTTAACCGCGCTAGCCCTAAGGACGACTTTTTTCCCCCCACAAAGATGTGTTGGTAGATAATACCGCCCAAAATTCGCTCATGTCCTTCATGGATGGATTTTCAGGGTATAACCAGATCTTGATAACACCGGAAGATCGAGAAAAGACCACCTTAACGATGCCCTGGGGAGCCTATTATTATAGGGTCATGCCAATTGGGTTGAAAAATGCTGGGGCAACCTACCATAGAGTTGCAACCATGCTACTACACGATATGATATACAAGGAGCTAGAAGTATACGTGGACGACATGATAATGAAATTCAAGACCAAGGAAGGGCACGTAGCTGCATTGAGAAAGTTCTTCGAACGGATAAGGAAGTACAGAATGCGTTTAAACCCGTAAAAATGCTCTTTTGGAGTGACAGTAGGGAAAATGCTTGGGTTTATGATCACACAACAAGGAATAGAAGTTGACCCGTCAAAGATCAAGGCTATCCTCGAAATACCTTCCTTGAGAACTGAAAAGGATGTAAGGAGTTTTTTTTAGGGATAATTCAGTTTATCAGTCGGTTTATAGCCAAATTAACCACAACCTGTGAATCCTTGTTTTGACTCATGAAGAAAGGGACTAAGTTTCGATAGGAACACAATGTTAAGATGCTTTCGACGCTATACAATGATATTTGGAAAACCCTCTAATCTTGTCACCACCAGAACCCGTAATCCTCTAATACTGTATCTATCAGTAACTGATTTGGCAATAAGATGCATGCTTGCACAGGAAGATGAAGCTAAGGTTGAAAGGGCCGTCTACTACCTAAGAAAAAAGATTACAGATTGCAAACATCGGTATACACCTCTAGAAAAGACTTGTTGGGTACTAGTTTGGGCATCTAGGAAGTTACGCCATTACATGCTAGCATACCGAGTCGTTCTTATCTCGCGGATAGACCCGCTCAAATATCTCTTTAAGAAGCCAACATTGACGGGGAAATTGGCCCGACGGTTTCTAATGTTAGCTGAGTTTGATTTGTAATATGTTACCAGAAAATAAGTGAAAGGGAGAGCTTTCGCAGAGTTTTTGGCCGATCATCCTATTGAAGGAGAAGAAGAACCTGAGTTTGAGTTTCCCGATGAATAATTATTGAAAATCAAGAAGGATCTGTGGACCCTATATTTCGATGGAGCTTCGAATTAACATGGATATGAGATAGGAATACTCTTGATCAGTCTCGATCATTCCCATATCCCGTTGGCTTATAAGTTGAGTTTTGAGGTTACAAACAAGTAGACCGAGTACGAAGCTTGCTTAGTTGGATTAGAAGCAGCCTTAGAACTAGGGGCAAGAAAGTTGGAAGTTATAAGGCACTCAGCTTTGGTCGTATCTCAAGCAAAAAGAGAATGAAAGGTCAAAGAGGAAAGGATAATTCAATACCACCGAGAGCTAGAAATAATGATCCCCTACCTCGAGAGTGAGGTGTTCACCCACGTTCCGAGGTTGCAGAATAAGTTTTCTAACGCCTTGGCCACTCTGGCATCGATGATAGACAAACCATCTCAAGTAAGAATGAGACCTTTGGAAATTCAGCAATGAGATGTACGCGCAATTAGTAATATTGTTGCTACCCAAGAGGTTAATGATGGACTTTCCTAGTATTACAACATTTGGAATTTCATCAAAAAAGGAGAATATCTAAGTCGAGTTAGCAGAAAAGACCAAAGAGCCATCAGGAGACTCGCCGCATTGTTTGTAATCAGTGGAGGAATGCTGTACAAGAGAGGATATGTGAGAGTTAACAAACTCTGCCTGGACACGGAAGAAGGACACAAATTGATTAGGAAGATTCACAGATAAGTTTGCGGACATCATATGAATGGGTTGATATTAGCTAAGAAGATTCTGCGCCAAGGGTACTTTTGGATGATGATGGAAACAGATTATCACAAGTTTATTTGGAGATGTGGAAATGCCAGGTTCGTTTTATGCTTTCTTTGAAAGAACGTGAGCAGTTAACCTTTTTATTAAAAGAATTTAAAGATATTTTTGCATGGTCTTACGTAGATATACCTGAAATTGATCCTAATATTGTACAACATCAAATCCCTCTCTATCCCAACGCTAAGCCTATCAAGAAAAAACTCAAGAGAATCAGGCTAGGCTGGGCTCTCAAGATCAAATAAGAGGTTACCAAGCAGAAAGATGACGGATTCCTTATAGTCACAGAATACCCGAGTATTCACCTCTAGAAAAGACTTGCTGGGCACTAGTTTGGGCATCTAGGAAGTTACGCCATTACATGCTAGCATACCGAGTCGTTCTTATTTCGTAGATGAACCCACTCAAATATCTCTTTAAGAAGCCAGCATTGACGGGAAAATTAGCTCGATGGTTTCTAATGCTAGCCGAGTTTGATTTGCAATATGTCATCAGAAAATTAGTGAAATGGAGAGTTGCTGTAGAGTTTTTGGCCGATCATCCTATTGAAGGAGAAGAAGAACCTGAGTTTGAGTTTTCTGATGAACAAGTATTTAAAATTGAGAAGGATCTATGGACCGTATATTTTGATGGAGCTTCGAACCAATATGGATATGGGATAGGAATACTCTTGATTAGTCCCGATGATTCCCATATCCCATTGCCTTATAAGTTGAGTTTTGAGGTTACAAATAATTAAGCCGAGTACGAAGCTTGCTTAGCCAGATAAGAAGCAGCCTAAGAATTAGGGGCAAAAAAGTTGAAAGTTGTAAAGGACTCAACTTTGGTCGTATCTCAAGCAAAAGGAGAATGGAAGATCAAAGTGGAAAGGATAATTCAATACCACCAAGTGCTAGAAATAATGATCCCTTGACGTTCTGAGGTTGTAGAATAAGTTTGCTGACGCCTTGGCCACTTTGGCATCGATGATAGACATACCATATGGAGTAAGAATGAGACCTTTAAAAATTCAGCAATGAGATGTACCCGCAATTAGTAATATTGTTGCTACCCAAGAGGTCAATGTTGGACTTCCCTGGTATCATAACATTTTGAATTTCATCGAAAAAGGAGAATTTCCCAGTCGAGCTAGCTGGAAGGACCAAAGAGTCATAAGGAGACTCGACACATAGTTTGTAATATGTAGAGGAAATCTATACAAGAGAGGATATTTGGGGGTTAAGAATCTCTGCATTGACACGGAAGAAGGACACAAATTGATGAGGGAGATTCACAGAGAAGTTTGTGGACCTCATATGAATGGGTTGATATTAGCTAAGAAGATTCTACGCCAAAGGGTACTTTTGGATGACAATAGAAATAGATTTTCACAAGTTTGTTCAAGGATGTCGAAAATGCCAAGTTCACGAGAATCTCATGCATGTGCCACTATCCCAGCTTTTTAGTATGACTTCACTATGGTCATTTTCGTAATGAGGAATTGACGTGATAGGAAAAATCACACTCAAAGTATCGAATGGACATGAGTTTGTTCTTGTGGCTATCGATTACTTTACGAAGTAGGTTGAAGTTGCCTCCTGCTCTGTTCTGAAAGCCACCCAAGCAGCTAAGTTCATCAAGAAAAATCTCATCTGTCGATACGGGGTTTCACACAAGATAGTCTTCGATAATGGCTCTCACTTCTAAGGTGAAGTTTTGGATCTCTTGAAGGAGTATCGAATCATCAATCATAAATCTTCTCCGTATAGACTGCAAACCAATGGAGCTATGGAAGTTGCCAACAAAACTGTGAAGAAGATCTTGTAAAAAACAATAGAGAGAAGTAGAGATTGGTTGGAGAAGCTGACATTTGCACTTTGGGGATACTGAACGGCGATTAAGACCTCCACTAGAGCAACCCCGTACGCATTTTCTTATGGGATGGAAGCACTCCTACCAATAAAGTTGGAGATTCCATTCTTACAAATAATGGTTGAAAGCGGTATTTCAGAATAAGATTGGCAGAGGGATAGATTTGAAAAGTTGCTTTTGTTTGATGAAAGGAAGCTTAGAGCGTTGTTTTACATTCAAGGGTACCAAAGAAGAATAGCTCAGGCATTTAATAAGAAGGTTAAGTTCCAGAACTTGAAAGAATGTGACTTGGTTCTCAAAGAGATCAGATCCCCGATCTTTGACCCAAGGGGCAAGTTCAAACCTAATTAGGTCGGGCTTTATCTTATCAAACCTTGATGTCAGGAGGAGCGATTATCCTTTTGGATCTAGATGGAAATGTCTTTTTTACGCCAATCAATTTAGATAAGCTTAAAAGGTTTTATCCTTAAGAGAAAAATAAAAATGAAAAAAAGCTTGTTGGGTTGAAAACTATAAAGGCGACCTAGGCAAAAGTTAGAGCAGTCTGTAAGGTCAAAAACCCGAAAGGGTGACCTTGGCAATAGTTAGGGCAATGAAAAGGAGAGTGTCAATACCCAAGTGTAACCCGAGCCTCGAATTACATTAAGGCTTAATTCCCTTCTTCGGGATATGTAGGCAACTTCTGTTAGAAGTTCGGCCAAACTCTTTGTTCAAAGCTCCCCTTTGTAACTATGTTTCAAGTAGTTGATCAATGCAAAAACATGCTTTAAGTTCTTCTAATAGATTAGTTATATTGCAAAAACAAAAATCTAAAGAACAGTTTCAGAAATCATCGCAAACTAAAAGCGGAGAAACTTTTATTAACCAATTTTATTGATTTAGTTTGATTAAAAAACAACAGGAGAGGCTTGCAAGTCCTCAATCCTTTTCCTAAAAAGAAAAAAACTCAAAAGAAAACAATAAGATATTAGAGTGCAACAAAGAAAAGTCAAGTCTTTCTTCTTTTTACATCTCCTCATTTTGCACTGCATTTCAACTCCTTCCCTAGCTAAGCTTTGTAATCCTTAAGAAGCTCGCTATCAAATTCACTGCCAACTGGCATCATCAGTTGAGAAGACAAGGCCCACTGATATTGACCTAAGAAGGGAGCCCGATGAGGTGAACTGTTTAAAAGACACATAATAGTTTCAAACCTAGTTTGAGTATGTCCAAACTGGCGGAGAATGCAGTATGGATGATAGAAGGAGGCCAGCTTCAAGTAAATCAGCCGAACCTCTGGGTGATCTATGGTGGCGCCAGTTATAAGAGAAATCTTCAACTAGGGCCATTGCCAGGAAATATTCTCTTTAGTCAAAGAATTTAGAAAATCCTTCTAAGTAGCTTTGGCGGAGTGAAGGCGGTAAACCCTACGATAGACGAATGATTTCACACTATAATTATTAGACGCGAGTCTCTCCAGCAGATTCACTTTCTTCATCAACCCAACTTAATAGAAATAAAGAAAAGGGAGAGCCAGGCAGAAAAATAGAGAAAAATATAGAAAAAGGAGAGTTGAGCAAAAAAATGAAGAGAAATACAGAAAAAGGAGAGCTGAGTCAACACTTATAGCAGTACAACACTGCTTGTAAAGAAAGGAGCACCCATAGTATGGATCACATCAAGCCCATGAAGTGTCTCAACAAGGACCAACGGAACAGGATATCGGCCTCATGAATCTGATAAGCTATGTCCACCAGAGAAGAACTAGCCCATCCATTAGAAGATCCCAGAAGGAAGCAGGCCAGTAAACAAATGCAAATGGCATAACGATGCTGAAGTTGAAGGGAGAAATCAGCAAGAAAACCCCAGGGGTAGAATCCGTCAATGATTCGAGCCATGCCAAGAACTCCGTCATGAGTGATAAGTGAAGCTTCACGCTTGTAATAACCATAAAGCTGCATCAGCCGGTCCTTGAAGCTCGAAAATGGAGTAAGAACTATAACTTCATCTCGGAATGAGATTCCAAGAATAGAAAAAAATTCCTCCACCGTAGGGCATAACTCCTTATATCCAAAATGGAACACGTGCACATTGGGATCCTAAAGTTGGGTAACCCCTCGCAGAAGATGCTAGTCAATTCTCATGGTCTTTAAGGAGAATAGCGCATCCAAGCCAAAGTTGACGAAGTTCTTGCGCTCGACCGAGGAGAACTCGTCAACCATGACGAGAAGGAGTTATTGAAAGTATAAGCCATGAAGAAACAAAGAGGATAAAGGGTATCTTAGGCAATGAGTTCTGGACCAAAGGATCCACTTTTATAGAGCCAAAAGGGGGGAGGGGGGGACCACAAAATCAGCTTTGATTTTTGGGCAAAAAAAGGCTTTGTCGTGGCCGTCACCTTTTTTCTCATGGTCGTCATGTTTATTTATCACGGCCGCCACTAATGTTCACGGCTGTGAACTTCATTTTTTCAAGCCGCAAACTTTTTGTCACCTTTGTTCAGGTCGCAATGTTTGATTGTCATGGCTGCGAGGTTCTTTCTCACGGCCGCGACCTTCTTCCTGTAGAAAATTTGATAGCACCTCCCCATTTTGTAAGCCAACCTAACTCCTTGCCAAGGACCTGTGAACAACTTGCAACAAATAAAATGGGCTTGTTGGACAAATTCCCAACTCACAAACCATACATCATGCATTATCAAGAGACTAAGGTATTCGAAAATGATTTTCATACGCAAAAATGAGCCACAAGCATCCATAGTGAATCATAATGTAAACCAAAGGCACAAAATACTATCCATCCATAGTAGAGTGATGTATATATGTGTAGTACCAAGTATGTATCAGCGGGCACGTAGGCCCAAGCAAGAGAATAGGCACGCAGGCCTCTAGTTATATAAAAGAAAAAGAAAAAGCAACAGAGATGGGGGGTCACTCTCTCTGGGTCCTCGTCCTTTTGACTATGTACCCTCATTGGGATGACTCTCCCATTGTCGACCTAGTCTCTTCCTCCTCCTTTGAGCTCTCAACGGTATGCGCGACAGTGGCAGTCCGAGATCGAGATGGAGAAGCCAAAGAGGAGGTGCAGCCAAAGGATGCAGCTGGCACCGCACGACCACCATGAGTACTTGGGCCTCTACCTTGGTTGCTCTGCAAGAAGAGAGGATATCAGAAGACGGTAAATATAGGCAAAAATGAAAGTGCACAAAGAAATAAGAAAAATGGGGAAAACATACTATAGCAAGGGCAACCCGGGGAGTAGCAGGGGGATGGATGGCGTGGGTCCAGAGGGTGCTGTCTATTCGACGGATCAGCATCCTCATCCCAGTGATGAGCCTGAGGCATGCTCACCCCACTCCCGAGGAAGCTGTCAAAAGGAAAGAGATGCATCCATACAAGTATAAAAAGCATATGGAAAGTAATAAAAGAGAAGAGAGAATATATTGTACCTGCCTCGCTCCAAGAGGAAGGTGTATCTCCAGCACCGGTGGACGGGAGATCTTGATCTGTTGAGAACCCCATCCACGAGCGTGTCCACTGTGCAGGACAGCTCGGGATAGGCAACTCCAATAGGATCGGGGGCAACCAGAGGGGGACCCCGTGAGGCAGCACGAGCCCCCATTTCAGGCATGAGCCTCTCTAATGCAAAGACCACGTAATCACGATCCTTACCCTCGAGCAGCGTTGCAGCGTCGACCCTCGCCATGGTGTGGATGATCTTAGATGTACGCAGGGCGTCGGTCTGAACGCATCACAACTAGAGGTTCCCTCAGGATACGAAAGTGATCGTGGCCTAATGACCGACGAACCACGCGCTCACCTAGGTACCACTCTCCGTAGAATGGTCCCTCCAATAAGATGCGGGTCCGGCTGACCTCTCGGCTTCGCATCAAATCAGAGTCGGCCCACTCCTCTATGCCACCCCAAAGATCCCAGCGGACCTACAAAGTAAGAAATCATGTCAGAAAGCAGTATACATGAAAGAAATGGAAATGAATTCAAGGAAAGGAAATAATGAGCATACCCGGTCAGCCGTGAAGGTGTCTAGAAAGTAGCGATCTCCGTTGAGGTCTTTCTTATCGAGCTTCGTGCCCCGGTATCTCCTAGCCCACCAAAGTACTCGAGGGATCACTGAGGGATCCTCGCATGAGTTCATCTACGTGCGCATGCCGAGGAACTCGTAAGCCTAGAGTTACAAAAAATAAAGAAAGCATTAGTATAACATATAAGGTATGCAGGAATGGAAATGAAAAGGAAAGCAGGGGAAGAAGCAGAAGAATACCTCCCAGATGCGCCAGTAGCCTCCAGTGCTCTAGTCAGAGGTTCGGGTGGCGGTGCTCATATAATCATAGAAGGTAGCTAGAGCGGCTCCCCCTAGTCGTAGATGCCGATATCATCCATAACCACCATCACTGCGAGGTAGTGGAGGTGCACTCTATTCTCTAAGTTCAGGAAGAGAATTATCTCAAACATGTAGAGAATAAAGTGAGACCCTCGTGGCTCCTACTGATATTCGGGTCGAACGAGATCGTGTCGCTGCCTACCCTAATCCTGGTTATAAGAGTGAAGTCAAGGGCATGAGAGTCACCTCGGAGCTGGGGAAATGGATTGTGTTGGTGGTGTCCCACCACCTCTCTGATAGTGTTGTGAGCTGGACTTGGTCGTTGCTGGTCTCCTCCAGCGTGGTGATGAGCCGATCGAATCTGCCCTATCCACGATCACTCGGCTTCTTTATGGCAGGGTAATATACCACTCCAGCACATCAGAATAGCTGTCAAAACCGCAAATACGGATGCGCCCTTGAAACAAAACAAAACAATGCATCAATAAATAAGAACAGTAACAAAATCAAAACTAGAATATGCAACAATGTAACTGAAATAGACATAAAACTCAATCCACAATTTTTTAGAAACCCCCCAATGGATTAAGTAAATTTTGCAAAAGTTCTTCAACCCAAATGCATCTAAAACACATAGATCACTTGTTTTTATCCAAACTCCCCAAAAATTGAAATTTTCTCTTTACAAATATGAATTCAAAAACCACACAACTGACATCCATCCCATTTTGAGTCTAACAAATGCTGCACGAGATAATCCAATCATTCAAGGCAATTCAAAAGTTCTCTAAATCGATCAAACAACAAAAATCGTTGTCCACATGAGCAAAATTCAAACTCAATTTTGTAAAAATTCAACTTTAAGAAGCAATCCAAACCAAATTTGTTTTAAATCCCAAATTTGTTCTCAATTCTAAATCTTGTTCGATCTTGATTCATTGTCAAAATTTTAATCTAGGTCAACCCATTTTCAACTCACAAACAAATTCCAAAACAACTCCGTTTAATCTATACTCCATTCAAACGACAAAGCTCAAATTTGATTCTAATTTTAATTTCTAAAATGTTAAAAATCAATTCAATTCAATTCAATCCAAAAATTAAACTTTAATCCCAAGGTCTGATCCAACTCGAGCTAAGTCAAAATCAAAAATTCAAATCTTAGTTCAAAAATGCCAAGACCCAATTTTAAGAGATTTAGTTCAACCAGTTTAACTACATCACCTCAAAAATTTAGTTTCAAAGTGACAACTCAATTTAGTTCCAACTCGAATCAAATTTGACTTTAAATTCAAACATCAAAACCCCATTTGTCTCAATTCAAACTCAATCCGACTAAATTTGAACCCAAACATAATTTTCTTCAAATCATAGCTTAATTCAATTTGTCTTACCTCAACTTGCCTCAATCAAGTCCTCATTTTAATCAATTTTTAACTCCACCTCCGTCTCAAAACTCAATTCGGTTTTAAAATCCAATTCAAATTCAATTCAACTAGAATTCAACAAATCCAGTGATCAATTCATGTTCAAATCCAAATTTTATCCTAGTTTTAATTCAATCTCGATTCAACTCAATTTCATTCCGATATTCAATTTCAAATTTGATCCAATCTAAACTAATCCAAGGGAATCAATTCAAATCAACAACCACATGAGTTTTCATGATAAATCTCAATTCATGGTATTTTCATCAAAGCAAACAAATATAACCTCTTAAAAAAGAAAGCTTCGACGTACTGGAAGATTTGTAGCTGATAGGTGCTCATCGCGGTGATGAAGTAGGACCTCGCGCTCCTTGAAGATGTATAGGAGGATGAACCTCTTAATCCCCAGCTTATCGATTCGGTGATGAAGAGAGATGTAGGTGACTGGGTCGAATTGGTCCGGTATGCTAAGTGCGGCCACTCCCTCAAGCAAACGTGCCTCCTCGGCACCATCGCCATCACCGGCGACGCTGCCTCCAACACCACGGACGTTGCCGCCGTCAATGCCCTCGGCATCGCTGCCTTCATCAACGCCGCCACCTCCAATACCACCACTGCCGTTGCTATCCTCGCCGTTGATGTCCACCACTACCATGTATAGCAATGGGAGGAGGAAGAGAACAAACATGATGGAGAGAGCTTGCGAGAGCTTGCAAGAGCTTGGGAGTGCTTTAGAGAGCTTGCGAGAGCTGAGAGAGAATAAGAGATGAGAGAACGAGAAAGGTTGAGAGGAAATGAGAGAAAGAGAAAAGTTTTCTATTCACATGAATGAGAGTTTTGAATAGGCTCAAAGCTGTTAACCTGTCATCGACCTCATTGCCGCGAGGTCTGAACCTCTTAAAGCTAACTGCCACACCATCCAAGAGAAAGCTGTAACCTACCTTCCTTCAGGTCGGGACATATTTTAAATGTTTGTAATGGTTGTGAAGTTCAAACCGTCAGGCCGCCATAACCCTGAGGTTATTGGGCACGGTCGCGACATCCAAACGCAGTGACCGTGAGGTTTTCTTGACCCCCTTTTGTTTCTCAACCCTTGAATACGTGAGAACTCTTGTTTTTCCTTATTTAGCTGAAATACTCTTCTTATATATAGCCCTTTTTTTAGGTCTACGAGAAATAAACCTAAAACCCCCCTCTGGTCCTCCTTAAAACCTTAAACTGACTATTCGGTCCCCCTCATGACCTTAAATTGACCTTTCAGTCCCACGCATGACGTAAAATTGCCCTTCTGCCCTTTGGTCTTCCTCATGACCTTAAATTGACTCTCCATTTCTGTGAAACCCGGTTCCATTTTATTTTGTTATGTTTTGTCGATGTGTTGGTTATTGCTTAAATCGTTATAGAATTTCATGTTTACATATGTGTTATGCGTGCGTAGGCATGGTCATGCATCTTTTGTTTGAGTTTTCACCCAACGATAACCGCTCGAGCATGCTTGTGGCTGAGAGTTGGGTCGGTGGGGGATCACTTGAGTGGGCCTTTGTTCGCTCAAACGGACAGTCGGGAATGAGATTTTATAAGGTAGCTGATGCCTTGATCTTTGTGCAAAATCTTGTTTTACAAGTTTTCACTTATCTCTCTAGATAAATCACTTAAAAGCTCTACCTTCTCTTTAGCTTTCGACTTGATTCAGGTTCGAATCTTGGTGTTCGGATAGTCGATCTTCGATATTCTTGCCATGGGCTTCCCGTTCATCCGAGCAGAATCGCGTTTTGGTGACTTTGGTTTCTCGTCGATGTTCATAGCTTCGAGTTTTAACTCGCCGAGATAGGATCCTAGACTACCTTATTTTAAAAAGGGTGTTACGTGTGCTTATGTGCATTTCTACCGTTTAAAAATGCATTTATTGTTGAATCGGGTGTTTAAACCATGTTTGTTGGATAAAAAGGCATGTGTGCGATCTTGTGGTTTATTACAAAGTTGGTGGATTTGGGTGTGTCCGAGGTTTTCAATTAAATGAGTTTTGAAAACTGGACGAGTTACGAAAATGTTTACGAAAACCTAGTTTAGAGGTTTGGAGCGAACCATTGGAATTGAGCTTGAATTAAAATGGTTTCGGTTGAGATGTTGATTAATCTCAATGGCTACATGAAAG
Organism: Heliamphora pulchella; assembly: GCA_032270985.1. Classification (NCBI taxonomy): domain Eukaryota; kingdom Viridiplantae; phylum Streptophyta; class Magnoliopsida; order Ericales; family Sarraceniaceae; genus Heliamphora; species Heliamphora pulchella. Next base: position 14,127 of record JAULJZ010154965.1, read on the forward strand.
ATATGATGGTGTGCAACTAGGTGTTTGGTACATAGTGTTAGTTCTAGGCAACCCAAGAGGGGGTGAATTGGATTTTAAAACGATAATAATAATTTAAAAAACCTTTTCAAAAATCATTTAATATCACAAACAATTATAACAAGTATAATCAAGAAATAAAGAAATGTGATTATTAAAGAGGTTAGGGATAGAAAAATTGAACCGGACACTGAGATTTATAGTGGTTCGGCTTCTTCCAAGCTTACGTCCACTCTCCAAGACTCCCATTGACAATTTCCACTAATGTAGAATGCCTACGGGCGCATTCAAAATCTTTACAATATCAAGACGATCCTACGAAAAAACACGCTCCTGTTTTTCGTCTAATCTCTAGAGTTCTTCTTTGATGAGAATTACTTACTCGAAAGATGAAGGGTGACTCATCCTTAAATACAATAAATGAGATATTACAATGAATATCACTCGCTCTCTTTACAAAATGATTGGCAATAAATGAGGAGTAAAGAGATGAGAAACAAGAGTTGGAGTTATGAATAATAAAGGAGAGCCTGAGAGATTTGGTATTTGATTTAAGCAATATAATAGTAAATGTAAGTCTCCAGTTGTTTTAAATGCTGAAGAGTAACTCCTTATATAGGCACTTGAAGATTCATGACATTGGAGGTAGGTGGGAGCAATAAATGCCAAAAATCCAACCGTTGAACTCAGCCGCATAATTTAAATTTTCGTCGCAGGTGTCGACACAAATGGTTTTGGGTCAACACAAATCTTCTAGGACTTGGTTCTTTAAGGGGTTGGGTCGACTCGAATCTTCGTTGATGTCGACACAAATCTCTGCATCCTTCTCCAACACAATGGTGTCGACACAAATACATTTGGTGTCGACTCTTTTTGTACTTTAACTTTTTGGGAGGGTCTTTTTGTGTCGACTCAAATTGCCTTTGGTGTTGACACTTAAAAGTGCAAGAACTCTCACTAATTTTGTGTCGACTCATTTTGGCTTTGGTGTCAACTCAAAATTCTACAGGCAGTCTCGATAGATATGTGTAGACTCATGTTGCATTTTGTGTCGACTCACAAATTTTGCAGGCAACCTCGGTACATTTGTGTCGACTCATCTTCAATTGGTATCGACTCAAAATCCCCGAATAACCAAAGAGAAGAATCACTTGGTGTCGACTCAAATTGAGTTTGTGTCGACTCATTCTAGTGCTGAGAGTCTCGATTTTTTTGCGTCGACTCAAAATTCAATTTGTGTCGACTCAAATTGGAATACCTGAAACTTTTTAGAAAAACATGTTTAGGTGTTAACTCATTAGCTTAAAGGTGTTGAAGCATTTGCGAACATCAAGTATTCTTTACCTTAAGGCGTGGACTCAAATATCAGTTAGAGTCAACACGAAATATCAATTTGCCTTAAGTGTCAATCCATTTGAGAGATGAGTCATCTCATATGGCTAAAGGTGTCAACTTATTTGTTATTTTGTGTCAACACTACCTTTTTAAAAATATTAAATATTATCTTTTTAAATTAATTTTACATAGTAAATAAATTATAAAAATCATTAAAATCTAATTAAAAAATTCTTGGGCTAACAATCTCCCATTTTTTGATTATTACAATATTTTCTAAAAATATTTAAAAAAAATTTCAACAAGAGTTCTTTCCTTATCTTTATGCCTCAAATAAGATATGCAATCACAACAGTCAAGTCTTCAACAATAGTATAATACACATGTTTAAGAAAATTTGCATTTTAATTCATAAGCATTTTGAATTTATTAAAATATGTGCATCAAATACTCAGTAACAAAATATAAAACATATGATACCGGTTTAAGAAACAACATGCATTCATCCATAACTATCAGAAAAACCTAAATGTTTGTGTTTCAACCAAACCACCATAGTTATGTAATAAACCAACAACAAAAATGTATGTTATAAGATTATAGACTTCTTCTTGCAAAAAAAACTTCTATCTTTTCTTATGTTCTCCCTTTCACTTCTCTGTTTTCTCTATTTTCTCGTTGTCTTCCCTTTTGGATTCATCAAATCAATGATCATCCATGAACCTCTTGAATTTCGTCTTCTCTTCAACTTTTTGCTTTCTCTCAGAAGCTTTCTCCTTGGAAGATTGAGCACGTTTAGCCTTAGCTTCTGCAGTTGCCATGGCTTTAAACATGGCTGCTAGAGCAAGATCTGCCTCATGTCGCAATCGAGCTTCTTTTTCAGCCTTTGTTTTCTTAAGCTTGAATTATTTGGCCCAAGCATCTTGAAGCCATTTTAGATGCTCTTCTACTCTCCAAGAATTTTCTTGAACAGCAGTGACTATACCTTAATCATACTCCTTTCGAATTTGCTGAAGGACGGCTTTGTTGCATGTTACAATGGAGACAATACTTTCATCCATAGTTTTGCATAGGGCTCTTCCAGCGTCAGTGGCATTCTCAACGTCTCGTCTGAGGCCATGGCTCATTTTCTCAACGTGTTTGATCTTGTTAGAGGGAGAAGAGATGGTGCTGCGGAGATCAAAAAGGTCTTGGTCAACTTTTGCTTGAAAATTGGTTACGGAGGAGAGTAAATCCTTAACTATGGATATAATCTCAGAAAGATCAACAGAGGGAGGAGGACTAGAAGATGGAATAGATGCAGACTCAAAATGAGTAGAAGAAGGAACAAGGGAGGGACTAGAGGAGGGTCCAAGAGCATCAGCCCTGGTGAAGGGAGTAGTAGGTGATCCAAAATCAATGTGAATGGGGGAAAAGTCATGGGGAGGATTTTTGGTGGCAGATGAAGTACCACAACGGGTGGTATAGATACCGTCAACTTTAGAAATTTGCATATGTTTTGAGGTATTAGGGTTGGTATACTGAAAATTATGTTTTTAGTATTTAATTTTATTTTTAATAAAATAAAATTTTTATTTTATGAGAATTTTTATGAGCAATGTATGTATATCATTTGTTTAATGTTATGTATAGATGTCCGATATTCTGTATCGTATTTAATCTGGTGTGTAGAGTACGGCTTGCACACAGAAGATTAGATTTTAGGTTCTTACAGAATATAAGTTTTATATTCACAGTTTAGATGGAAATAGATATACTATCGGTACGACTGTAGCACAGAGTTTTAGTAGGTCTGTCTTGATTACGGGGAACAGATAATAGTGTCGTCTATTATTTTGACTCTCTGTACTAGTATACTTTGTGTGTATTGAACGGGATATTTGGAGTAATTAATTTTGTACTGACTATATAAATTAATTCACACCCCAAGATTATTATGAATAGTGATTATCCTCTTAATCCTAAAATAATTATTAATTTGTATATATTTAATATTCGTTGTTTTGATTTATTAGAGAATGCGATCTTATATGAGTCTATATTTCCGGTGAATTGGATAGCGGTATTATTTATATGGTAAATATTAATTATTGACGAAATTCACGTCCCGATGATCGGGATTGACGATACCTGTGGCGTTGGGATTTAGGAGTCATCTTGAAAAATGTTCAAAAATAAGGAATTCAAAGAATGTTTAAAAAAAAATCTTTTAACACTTTAAAAACTAAATTTTGAAAATATCTTTTTATTGAAAATAGAGTCGCCACTTAGTTTTTGAGAAAAACTAAGAAAAACCAAAATTGGCTACTAATCTTTAAAACATTAACCAGAGAAAGATGGTTTGGGGGTTAAGGTACGAATCGGGGAAACTGTTAGGCACCTCGTTCGCCCAACCGTAAGGTAGGCCTACTAATCATCATTGATTTTTTAATATGATTTTTCAAATGCTTACAAATAAAGAAAATGGTGGAGAAGAGAGAACATCCAAAATCAACTATGAAAAATATATAATATATGTACATAACACTCTAAATCAAAACAAATAAAATGGTAAAATCCAAAATCCTATGGCACGCAATTTCTAACTAAAGGATACATGGAACATATACTCACATGCAATATTGTTTAAACAATCTAAACTAACATGATTTGGTTAAAAGAATAAAAAAAAATATGCTAAAGTTGCTAAAATTACCTAAACATAGATTGCAAACAAAAATAAGCTAATCTATTCTAGGCATGATTTTGAAGAAAATAATCAAAACATATATGTTATCAAAGCAAATTAGGTAGAAATGAGAAATGTATAAAAAAAAAAGAAGATAAAATTCCACATTAAAAGAAAGCCTACTAACAAAAAATTTTTTTTTGTAATAAAATAGAATTTAAGATTCCAAAAGAAAAGAAAAGGGGTTTGACAAAAGAAAGAAATATAAAAAGATTAAAAAATGCTATAAGAAAATCTAACTATTCACATTTTATATTTTAAAAGGGAATAAAAGAAAAAGAAAAGAAATGAAATTAATAAAAAAGTTTTAATCTTATTAAAAGGGGAAAATAGCTTGAAAGTCTTTTTGTGATTTTTTGGGTCTCAAAATAAAAAATAAAAATAAAGTAGGTGCTATGAAAGGAAAATGTAATCATAGAAAAAGAAAAAAAGTGGAGTTTTGTAAGAAAAATGAATACTAAAGAAATATTAAATGAATTTTTTATAAGGAGATTAAAATTAATAATAAACTATACTATTATTTAAAAGAAAAGGAAAATGAAAAATGAAAGCTTGAATATTAAAATAATGCTAATAAAAGAACATTAACCTAAAATTGTAAGAAAAGAAAAAAGAAGAAGAAATAAATGGTACATTAAAAGAAAATTACAATAAACTAAAAGAAAAAGAAATAAAACATTAATATTGAAGAAAAGAAAAGAAAATGAAATGGAATGCTATTAAAAGAAAAGAAATTTAACTAAAAGAAAAAAAATGAAAGTTAGAATATTAACATAAAAAGAAAGAAAAGGAAAGAAATGGAGTATTTAAATTAAATGGGTGTAATATTGACTATTACAACTATTTTTATGTAAGTGCTTAGATTACAACGATTAACAACGTTGTAAATTGTGATCGCGAGAAATATTAGCACTATTTAATTATTTTAGTTAAACTTTAATATAAATAAGCAAATAAATAAACAAGTAAGTTAAAATTTGAATTTAAACATAAATATAGTAACTAATAAGTAATGCAAGAATGTAGTTGAAAGAAATATATAAAAATTAATCCGATCGCTCCAAAAGAGAGAAAATGGAGCTAGAAGGACTGGGGATCTAAGCGGAATACCTGGATTGTTACAGAATCCTTAAATTGGAAAAATGTACTCCAATGCTCCAATCCTCGAGTAGTGATTCCAACTAGGGTTGTAGGACTTTGGAGACTTGGCTTACGGTATTTCGGTAGGGCTTCGGTGTCGAGACTCGAAATTACTCGGCGTTTCGGCAGAATTTCTCTCACTAAACCTCTCTCTAATTTTCTTGTCCTTGAAAATGTACCAGAGGTACTGTATTTATAGAGTTCTTGAACCAATGAGATACTGACACATTTTTAGACACGTCAGGCCATTTGGAGTTGGCGGTCGCCACAATGTGAGTGGGGGTTTCCCATGTTAGGGTTGGCAGTCGCCATGTTGGAAAAGGTTCTACAAGATTCTATTGGCGGTCGCTATAATGGAGTTGGCGGCCACCATGTTTGGGAATTGCTTGGACAACAAGTTATTGGTTTCGAAGGTTTTTGATGGTTAAGGTTCAAATTTCGAGTTTGGATCATTTCTTGAGGATCGAACCGAAGCACTTATTCCACCTATTTTCATCATTGAATCCACCTAAGATTGGGTGGGATCAAATTGGGGTGTCTATAGTTGCCCCTCTTTGATATGACTCGTATAGAAACGCGTGATACAAGTTATATCAAAGATCCAGAGACAACAGCTATTTGACCGAACCATCAATCTTAGACCACAAACACACAAGCATACGTATGATGTTGGTCGTACTCGAACTTTCATTGAGTTACCTACGTACCTTTTTTTGCTATGGATCAGACCAAAACGTAATTCTTGGGGCAAAATGTAACATGATATGGATGTTAACATGATGCTGGTATGATCGAACAAATCCTAAAGATCGAGTTAAGATTTAAAGAGAGCATAAAAGGGTAAGTCAAAGATCGAGTTAAGATCTAAGAACTCGGCCGGGGATAACATATTTAACAGAATCGAGTTAAGATCCAAGAAATTACCTTAACTGGAAAAGCAATTGATCGGTCGAGTTAAGACCTCACAATTTTGGGATAAAAATAACTAAAAGCCAAGTTACAGCTTAAAATTAGATTTATCGGAGGAAGACCGCGAATTAATAGGTCGAGTTAAGACCTAAAAATTCGGGACAAAGCGTGAGATAAAAATAATCAAAAGTCTGGTTACGGCTTAAAATTAAATTTATCAGAAGATGAACCACAAATATACTGAAACAAAACACCTAAGATTTTTATTTTAAAAGAATACAAAATAAAAAGTTTAGATAAATAAACACCCAAGATTTTATTTATTTATATATATATATATATACATTTCACCTTGGTGACTGCCATAATGTCAAATGTCACGTCTCTTCCGTCATGGCGACCGCCCACTTCAAACCCTTACAACATGGTGGTCGCCATGTGTCCTCTCACTATCCTGGCGGTCGCTATAACAGAAGGTGGTGGCCGTCAACTCCAAACGTGGATAAGGGCGTTTGAGGCGCGTGGGGTGGGCTCACGTTTCACCTTTTAACTCTCTCTCTAGCCTCCCTGTGCTCTCAAACTCCCTCTCGCTCTTTCTTGTTTCCAAACTCTCTCTTGCTTTCTTTTTGCTCCTTCTTGCTATCACACAATGTTTACTCTTCTATTTGTGATTTCATTCCTCTTCATAGTGGGCCAGAGCCAGGGAGACGACAACTTAAGGGCACGACGGGGTCCTGCTGCTGCTGAGAGTTCCTCTATGGGGACTCTCAGGGATACGACCACTAGTCAGCTCGCTGGTGGGGTCACTGCTACGCAGCCTAGCGCTGCAATGGATGCTCTTCTGCTTGAGGATGAGCATGCCACTTGCCAGGCAGCCGAGGAAGAGGCACGGGCAGCTGCTGAGGCACAGGCAGCTGCAGACGCTGCCGCCGAGGCTGCGGTAGCAGACTTTCTGGATCCGGACGCTGAAGAGGGTGATCCAGCACCTTTTGACCCACATACTTACGATCCGGTCCATCATCGCATAGTATACTACGGGATGAGACGCTACGAGCCTCCTATTGACGCGGTTGCTGCTGACGTTCTTTTGCAGGAGCTCGACCACCACATCGCTCGTCAACGACCTTTGGTAGGTTACCTATCCATATTATTTCAAATTCAAAGCATGTTTTTCATGATATGTGAAACGTAGACGCATGCCTAGGATCCCTCAGATGATATGATAATGTGTTTTGATATGATGATGGTGTGATGCTGATATCTTAGTTTAGGCACCTTTGCAATGAAGATTAAAATAGTAGGGACATTAGAATTTTGAACAAATAATAGAAGAGACAATTATTTTATCACGAAAAATAAAGGGTTTGAAAAAAAATATTTATTTTATTTTTTAGGAAAAACATAAAACTAAGGGGTTGATGATTTTTTTTTTGTATCCTAGAGAATTTTGGAGAAAATTTTTAGAGAAATTCTCGAAAATTTTGAAAAAGTTTTAGAAAAATTCGAGAAAATTTTTAGAAAAAATTTGAAAAATTTTAGAAAATTCTAGAAAATTTTGAAGAAGTTTTAGGAAAATTTTTGAAAACATTTTTTTGTTTTTAGAAAAATTCTAGAAAATTTTAAAAAATCTTAGAAAACTTTTTTTTTTTGTTTTTAGAAAAATCGTAGAAAATTTTGAAAAATTTTTAGAAAACTTTTTTTTTCAGATTTTTTAGAAAAATTCTAGAAAATTTTGAAAAATCTTAGAAAACTTTTTTATGTTTTTAGAAAAATTCCAAAAAATTTTGAAAAATTTTTAGAAATTTTTTTTTAGTTATTTTAGAAAAATTCAAGAAAATTTTGAAAAATCTTAGAAAACTTTTTTTTTGTTTTTAGAAAAATTCTAGAAAATTTTGAAAAATTTTAGAAAACTTTTACTTTCTTCTGCTTTTTAGAAAAATTCTAAAAATTTTTGAAAAATCATAGAAAACTTTTTTTGTTTTTAGTAAAATTTTAGAAAATTTTGAAAAATCTTGAAAAATTTTAGAAAATCAAAGAAAATTGTAGAAACTTAGGGCAAATTTTTAGAAGAATTATAGAAAAATCTTAGAAAATCCTAAAAAGTTTTAGAAAATCCTAAAAATTTGAGAAAATTTTTAGAAAATCATATAAATTGTGGAACAATTTTGAGATAATTCTAGAAATTTTAAGAAAATCTTAGAGAATGTGAAACAAATCTAAGATAATTTTTAAAAATTTTATGAAAATCCTAAAAATTTAAAAAAATTGGGACAAAAGGGACAATACCAACATTAAAGGGAAGATTTTCTTTGCCTCTATTTTATTATTATTATTATATATATATATATTTTATTTTATATATATATATATTTTTTCTTTTAACACAAAAAGGTAGAGATCTACCTAGCATACTAGGGTTTAGGGTTCCTAATCTTTTATTAGGGTGTGCAAAAATCAAAGGATCGTCACTTACACACGAACCAATGGCTAGGGTGCCTAGTCTTTTCCTAGGGTTTTGAAGGAACCGAAGGGTCGTCACATACACACGAATCTAGGGTTTGGGTGCCTAGTCTTTTTTAGGGCTTTTGAAAGAATCGAAGGGTCATCACTTACACACGAACCTAGGGTTAGGATGCCTAGTTTTTTTCTAGGACTTTTGAGAGAACTGAAGGGTCGTCACTTACACACGAACTTAGGGTTTGGGTGCCTAGTCTTTTCTAGGGCTTTTGAGAGAACCGAATGGTCGTCACTTACATACGAATCTAGGGTTAGGGTGCCTAGTCTTTTTTTAGAGTTTTTGAAAGAACCGAAGGGTCGTCACTTACACACGAACCTAGGGTTTGGGTGCCTAGTCTTTTTCTAGGGCTTTTGAGAGAACTAAAGGGTTGTCACTTACACATGAACCTAGGGTTTGGGTGCCTATTATTTTTCTAGGGCTTTTGAGAGAACCGAAGGGTCGTCACTTACATACGAATCTAGGGTTTAGGTGCCTATTCTTTGCTAGGGCTTTTGAGAGAACCGAAGGGTCGTCACTTACACACGAACCAAGGGTTTACTTTCAGACATTGTTTTTGCACTTTGCTTGTTTGATCTATATCTTCTGCTTGTTTTCTTCTTTTCAGGCTGACCACTATGTTAGAGGATTCAAAGGTTCTACCTTCGGAGATGTGTTGGAATGGTATGATGCACTCCCTTCTTCTAGCCGGGCCATTGTTGATGCCTCCGGCTTTGCTCGATTCATACCCCTGCTGGGTAGGACGAGCAATGACCGGGTCTGGTTGATGGCCCTGGCTGAGCGGTGGTGGGATACCACCAACACTTTTCATTTCACCACCTTTGAGGCCACTCTGATGCCTCTTGACATCGCGCTGATTACCGATATACGGGTTAGAGGAGCGCCCATTCCATTTGATCCGACCGTCGGCCGCTCCGCTGATGCGCTGGTGTATTTTCTCAGAGCCGTTCCTACTCAGATGGACAGAGACTGGGTTCGATACACCTGGTTCTTCGAGCGCTTCTGCAACTTCCACTGCTTTGAGCCCTGCCACTTCGAGTGGATCGCCCGGGACTTTTCGATGTATATGTTTGGTACCTCCTTGTTTTCGAACAAGGAGAATACCATTCATCTGCATTACCTTAGCGCCCTTACTCGTTTGGACTGAGTTACCTCATTCGACTGGGGCCACCCTTTATGGATTCATGCGGACGCTGACCCAATTCCCTCAGGAACTCAACATTGGGGGATACTAGAGGGTCTGGGAGGTATGATTTAGTTTCTGTATTTTTTCATGCATTTCCATTCTCCTGTTATCCATTATTTACTGATTGACGCCTTCTTCATTGCAGCTGTGGACTTACGAGTTCCTCGGGCTTCATGTCCCGACGAACTCCGCAGCAGACCCTCTGGTCATTTCCCAAGCAGCCCGGTGGTCCCGTGGGCTAAAGGGGAAGAAGGCTGGAGGGAAGGACATAGATTATTTTTGGATCTCACTGGACCGGTTGACCCTCGACCAGGTATTATTTTATTGTGTTTACCGTATTGCATCCTGTTCACGGCTGTTCACTCCACTGTACACTGATTACTGCCCGGTACTGCTTATTGATTACTGTTTACTATTTATTGCGCTGTACTGTACCTTGAATGGCTGCAGGTCCATTGGGATGTCTGGAGGGGAGTGGAAGATCGGGTCGGCACAGATCTGATGCGCAGCAGGGATATTGCTTCTAGGCGGATCCTGCTGGAGGGCCCATTCGGTCGGGAGTACTATCTTGGTGAGCGAGTGGTTTGCCAGTCACTCGACCTTGATTACTTCAGGATACCAGTGGTTCCTCCTGCTTGCATGCGCTGGACTGATCACATAGGTCGCGTCGATTTGCTGCTGGAGACGGTAGGGACCCAGTCTTGGAGTTGCTCGTGGCAGAGGGGGATTATACAGCTTAGGCTTGGGCTCATTTGATGGGTCCTTTAGGTCCTGGCCTAGCTGGCCCAGGTGGTAAGAGGAGGGGATCGGCTCCGGAGGCCGCTGGTGCTGGTGCTGTTGCAGCTACTGCAGCTACTGATGCTGGTCCTACTGCGGCTGGCACTAGTTCGGCTGGTGGGGCTAGGGTTGGGGGTGTCGAGATACCCTAGTCTGTATCTTCCTTCGTGGATGGATATCCTTTCGACATTCCTATTCCGGTTCCTCCAGCGTCGGAGTTCCAGCCAGTACATGCGCAGGTTTGTTCTTTTGCGTTACCTCCTTTTCTGTACTTTCTTTATTCATAGACTTCTCAGTTTTGTATTATTTTTTCCACAGACGGATCAGGCTTGGCTGGACCATATCATGCTGGTGATGAGTGGCCTGCGGACCCTTGTCCGCCAGCAGGATGCTGCTATACGCACAGCTGGGATCCCTTTTGTCTCTCGGCTAGTGAGTGTTTGTCTTTTGATTTCTTTGCTTTTCTTTATACCATTTTCTTATTTTTTTTTATCTCTTTCAACAGCCTCCTGTGGCTGCTGTCGTTCCACCACCTACTCCTGCTCCAGCCCCGGTTCCAGCCCCTGCTCGAGGCCATGGATCTTGCGCTGCTTCTCTCAGAGCTCGCTCTAGAGGATCCATCTCATCTGCCAAGAGCCGCTCTAGAGCCATATCCTCTTCCTCCGGCAGTGATGACGGTGATGATGACATCGAGTGGCTTTTCGAGGACGTCAGCTCAGAGGAGGCCGGTTGTTCTCGCTGGGTCCGCCCGAGGCATTTTTTAGAGAGAGAGTTCTTTTCCCCCTAGTCTTTACATTTAATTTTTTATGGGCCTGCGTGCCCCAGTCGGATACATTTACATACATTTGATCCACGGGCCTGGGTACCCCAGTTTTTTTCATTTTGATACATTATAAAACTATTTATGCATTTTTTAGGGCCTTTGTGTCCCTTTTTTATTATCTGCTCATTCGCCTGCTGTGTGATTCTCTCTTATTTTCTGCTCAAATCGTCTTGTATGCGAAAGTCATCATTTTGCACAAGCCATAGAAACTGCCAATTGAATATTCCCTTCATGTTTCATCATGGGGGCCGCATCTATAGAACCCTTTCAACATGGCGGTCGCCACCTCTAACATGGCGGCCGCCTGATCAAAGCGATGATGTCACTGTACTATGCTTTTTAAAGTTGGCGGTCGCTAACTCCAAGGTGGCGGCCGCCACAATGAGTGTGCCTTTCGCCGAATTTTTTAGTTTTCTGCCCTTTTCTGCCTTATAAATACAGCCCTGAAGGCTCCCTTTTTCGTTGCTTGCACTCAGATGTCTACCCCACTCTTTTCATGGATTGAGGCATTCTCCCACATCGAGCATCTGAACTTTTTTTCTTTTGGGATCAACTCTTTATTTCATCTCATGGTAGTGCAGATCGACGAACCATTGTTGAAGGCAGCCGTTCAACTATGGGATCCACAGTCTCACGTCTTTCGATTTGGCCTTGAAGAACTTTGCCCCACTGTGGAGGAGTTTGCCGCCATTTTGGACTTGTCTCCACGAAGTTTTGTCGTCGTTCCTACCCCTTTTCTCTCGGTTCGACAGCAAGTGATGCAATTTTTTGGCCTATCCAGGATGGAGGCTTCTCTTCTAACCTCGGGTGACTCTCTTGACATCCCGTGGTTTATTGAGAGGTTTCATCCTACTGGTGACCTCAGCGATATTGACTTTCAACTGCGTCGTCGTTACGCACTTTGCTTATGTCTCTTCGCCCAGTATCTCCTCGTCCCTTTTGACGGGCGAGTTAGTTATATCCTGGTTGACATTGCTGGCTAAATGTGGACGGGGAAGAACTTGGTGCCCCTGGTTCTAGCCGAGACAATGCTGGGCTTGGACGATGTTCATCGTGGCGAGACCACCACCTTTGCTGGCAGCCCTTTACTTCTCCAGGTGAGCTTAACATCTTCCTCTGTATCAAGTTCTCTGTCATACCTCAAGCTTTTCTCTTGCTACAGATCTGGCTGATGGAGAAGATAAATCTTGTGCAAAAGCCTCCCACTGACAGGCACAATGCAGCTGCTTTCCTTTACTGCCCGCACTATCAGATATGCAATACTGAGGTATCTTAGCGACAGTATCTTTCTTGTCTGACTGGCCCAGACATTACCTAGCAGTGCTCTTGGTGGCGGATTCCTATTATGACACTGACCACCATGTCTCACCCCAGTGTTTTGCTAGTCGGCTTGCATCGGACTACCTTCTATTACCCCCGTCGAATCATGCGGCAGTTTGGTCATGATCAGATCATCTTCCCCAGCATTCGAGGCCGTCTATTTTCATCCATACTACGGGCTCTGTTTCTATCATCATATCAGGATGCCTGGCCATTCCGTTCAATGATAGAGATGCACGAGTTGTAGTGCTCTGATCTTTTCGTTGAATATAAGACATGGCTGATGCAAGATCGGGAGAAACAAGATAAAGAAAAAGGAACGCAAGTAGCAAAAAGAAGGAGAACTTGAGGCCTCTTGCTTTGTTTCAAAAATTTTATAGTTTTCCCTTATTTTGTTTGTAGAGTTTGGGACTTGCGTGCCCTTCCTTTTTTTCAAAATTTTGTAATTCTGATCAAAATAATGACAAATTCCCACTTTATGTTTAAGATGGTTTAAATTTATCCAAAGTTTTAATGACTTTATTATTAAAATTCAGAAATTAATTTGCATTGATCTTATTCAGATTCAAAGATGGTTAAAGACAAAGAAAGTGGTCGGACTTCTTTAAAAGAAGCTGCCTACGTATCCCAAAAAGATGGAATTAGGCCTTAATATAGTTCGGGCTTGGCTTTCGCTCGGGCGTTGGCACTCTTCTTTTGTGATGCCCTAATTTCTACCAAGATCGCCCTTTCGGGTTTTCGACTTTGCGGGCTGCTCTAACTTTTGCCTGAGTTACCTTTTCGATTTTCGACTCAGCGAGCTTTTATTTTTTCTTATTTTTACCTCAGGGATAGTATATTTTGAGTAGATCGAGATTAACTGGAGTGGAGAACACATTGCCATCCAAGTCCATAATAATGACTGCACCACTGGTCATGATGGTTTTAATCAAAAACGGTCTGGACCAGTTTGGCTTGAACTTGGCTCTTGGTTCGAAGATGGGAGCTCTGATTTCTTTGAGAACCAAATCTCCTTCTTTGAGGTTCCGAGTCTTGACCTTCTTATTGAATGCCTGAGCTATCCTCTTTTGGTAACCTTGTACATGAAATAGGGCTTGCAGTCTTCTTTCATCAAACAAGGGCAATTCTTCCATGCGGTTCCTCTGTCATTCTACTTCTGAGATGTTGGACTCGGCCACTACTCTTAGTGAGGGGATTTCCACCTAATGGGAAGCACGGCTTCCATCCCATACACTAAAGAGTACGATGTAGTTCTGGTTGAAGTTCTGATCGACGTTCGGTATCCCCAGAATGCAAATGGTAGATGTTCTGGCCAATCTTTATGTGAGTTGATCATATTTTGCAAAATTTTCTTAATATTCGTGTTCGCTGCTTCGATTGCTCCATTGGTTTGCGGCTGATATGGCGAGGACTTATGAGCCACTATCCAGTATTTCTCGAAAAGATCCAGAACCTCTCCTTGAAAATGTGAGCCATTATTCGAGATAACCTCGTGGGAAACTCCGTACCGGCAAATGATATTTTGCTTGATGAACTTAGCAACATGAGAGGCTTTCGAGTAGGAAGCTTCTTCTACCCACTTGGTAAAATAATCAAATGGCCACTAAAATAAACTCATGTCCATTGGATGCCTTCGGTATTACTCTGCCAATCACATCGATGCCCCATACCGAAATTGGCCATGGTGACGTCAGGTTGTATTGCTGAGACGGGGGAACGTGCATAAGGTTTGTTTGAATCTGGCACTTATGTCACCTCCGTACGAACTGTATACAATCTGTCTCCATTGTCATCTAAAAGTATTCTTGTCGTAGGATCTTCTTGGCTAACATATTTTCACTCATGTGCGACCCACAGACTCCGGCGTGTATCTCTTTCATCAGCTCTTGGCCCTCTTCAGTGTTTACACACAGCTTGTTGACCCCA
>JAULJZ010154975.1:0-28795 GCA_032270985.1 Heliamphora pulchella
ACAAACCTTAGTATTTATTATAGGATAGGTTAATTGATGTAACTTACTCTTGATATTAATGAAGTTTATATGATTGCTAAATAATCAATTGCTAGATGTGGGCCAATTTAATAAATAAAGCAAAGACAGGCGGGCTAGATGTTGTGGAGACCTATGTGTTCTGGAATGCCCACGAGCCAATTCGACGACAGTATGATTTTAGTGGCAATCGTGAGCATATAAGGTTTATCAAAACTATTCAATTTGAAGGACTCTATGCTACTCTTCGAATTGGGCCTTATGCTTGTGCTGAATGGAATTATGGGTATTCTTCTTTCATTCTCTTTTATTGCTTATTACTACTTTTTCCTACAAATTTTATTATTCTATTGATTAGCTAGTACTAAGGCTTTGTTTGGTGTAAGGCCTAAAGTCGGCTTAAAGCCGGCCTTTTGGCTTGTCTAAAAAAAAGTTTGGCCTTTTTGTCTTTTCCTCAAATGGCTTTTAACATTTTAGCTTTTTTTTCCCCTTGTAACTATGCTCTTGTTTGGAAAGTCTAAAAAGCTTGGTTTTTAAGTAGTTTAGTTTTTTTAGAAAAAATAAGAATAAAAGAAAGCTGGGTGTTTGGGATAATTTTTTCTATTAGTGTTTTTGCCTTTTTTCAAAACAACTTTTTTGCTTTTCAGACGTAAAAGTGACTTTTAGACCAAAATTTAACTTTAAGCCAGATTACAAAACGATTTCTAAATTTTGTTCCATCTCTGCCAATATTAACAATGTAAACCACCTTCTGTATTTAACTCTACAGAGGATTTCCCGTTTGGTTGCATAATATGCCTGGAATTGAGCTTCGAACATCAAATGATGTGTTGATGGTAATTTTGTTATTTACCTGGAATTTAATTATATTAACTCTTATTTGCTATACTTACAAATAACTAATTATACATTTTATTGTCTTTTATAGAATGAGATGCAAAATTTTACAACCTTGATAGTGGATATGCTTAAGCAAGAGAAGCTTTTCGCACCACAAGGAGGGCGTATTATACTTGCTTTGGTGTTTATAAACCATTACTCTAAAATTAAATTCATCTCTACTGTTCATGATTTTATAAACTTACAATTTCTATTATTCAAAAATAATAGATTGAGAATGAATACGGCAATATAATGGGGTCTTATGGACCTGCCGGAGTAACATATATTGACTGGTGTGCGAAAATGGCAACTTTGCAAAATATAAGAGTTCCGTGAATTATATGCCAACAGAACGATGCTCCCAACCAATGGTAATTCTAATATGATAAATATATATATATATATATATATAGTGTCTGTTAGAATAATTATTTCTTTACTTATTTTATTTCAACTTGTTTTAATTTTATCAATATTTTTTATTATTTTCTCAAACTATTATAATACTTGTTCACCCCCTCCCCCCTCATCAAGATGATTCGAAAACGTATTAGAATAACGAAAATATGAAAAGATCTTTAAAAAATAAAAATAATTCAAAATATGCTAGTAAGTATAGATTTTATGATGATGCTTCTTTCTTTTATGTTTGGTTAACTTTTTTTTGTATCTTTTGATCAAAAACATTTATTTTTTCGATTTCTCTCATTGAGATGATTTTTAAATGTATAAAAATTGTTACGCCCCCAAAATCGAAGAATCTCAACAACAAGAGACTTTCATACATTCAATCATAAATATTGTGGCCTTATGGCCTTACAACCCTTAAGACTTTAATTACAATCCATGTTCAACACGATATCATAATAAAAATAATATATATTACATGGACTCAAATTCTAAAAAATAATCAATACCTCTTCCCTTGCCATTAAATCATAGAATTACCTCCAACACCTAAAATGGGTGTTAAACAAACACAGTAAGTCAAGACTTAATAAAATACGACTACGCAAGAATAAAAACATGATATGTAAAAAGAGAAATTCTTTAAAATCATCACCATGATAAATAAAATTTTTTTCAACCAAACTACAAAAAACTCAAAAAGGTGCTCTACTCATGATTTACAAACAACCGTATTCCTATTTTCCAATCAACACAACCGAGAAAATATAAATTTTCATACGTTGCCTTCACTACCGGGCTAACTCAAGACACCGATAAGCAACTCATAAGTTTTATAATTACCAACGCAACAATTCTCAAATTACAACAACATAGATCGGTATATAATCCATTACCACACACATTGACTCACCACTACTCGAGCGGCCACTTGGTCAAGACAAAACACCCCTCTTGAGTAATAAATTGCTCGAGCAGACTCAGTATCGTTCAAGCAATCACTCACCCGAGAGTAAATCAGATAAACCCAATTTTTGAAAACTAAGTTCCAACTAAACTTTTTCTCAAGGAAATGAGTTCCATGATATAAAACATCATTAAAAATAGCTTTAAACCATGGGAGCTCCCAATTTATACACCAAACCCACAATTTCTACATCAAATCCATAATCTCTAACTTTTTTCCAATTCAACTAGGAATTTACAATTTACACCAATCTCATCATACATCAATACACACAACTCTAATTAACCCAATTAATTCTTCATTATTTCATTCAAACTCAATTACCTACCAAACCCAAACCTCATCTTCCTTTCCATAACTAGGGTTTCCTAATTAACACAAGTTTCAACATTTATCAACGTTTTTTTGTTGAACAGTTAAAGTAGCAAAGTATATTGAAAATAACAGTATTATAGCACCAACAGGTAGAGGCCAGCAGCCAAGGAAACACCTTCTAATTCTACAACAATGTTATAGCATAAGCTTAACTAAGAAGCAAACTCTACTAATTAATGAAAAATCAACAGTAAGAGAGATACAACTTAATGAATAACAGCACTAAGGTTGTAAATGACATCCTCTATCCTGCAAGAACTGCCCCTCAGCTTCTCTTCCAGTCATAGCCCAGTTCTTGCCTTCACCAAATAAGCAATCTCATCGTGCTTAAGCCTTACATTATCAAAAAGAAGCATGTTCATGGCAAATTATATATACCACATTCCTGCGATAAAAGTGGTATTCCAAAGCTGACCTTTTAGATTTTTCTCTTTGCCTCTCACTTAAGATTTATAAAAACTAAGCACATTGCCGGGAGAGACTCACTGGCAACCCCACCATTGCAACAATGCTGACCAAACTTTTCATGAAAACGGGCAATTCACAAAGAGGTGGTTGGTTGATTCTTCTTCTAGGTTGCAGAAGACGCATCTAAGGTTGGGGCAGGGTTTTAAGATTTTTATTCTAGTTAGGTTCTCTTTGGTAGCTACTTTGTTTTGGATGGCCAACCAGCTTAGTAGTAAGCACTTGGGTGGTGTTGTTTGCCACCAGATTCTCCTCAAGCGAGACATTTTCCTCCCTCTTATGATGTCTATGTGTTTGCTCATAGACTGAACCGTGAAGACTAAGCTGCTCTCACCTTTCCAAATATAGCAGTCTTACTTCCTTGGGTCTGGTGGTTTTGAACGTAGAGTTGCCCTTAAAACCTCCCAACTTTCGACTTTCCATAAATAAAGAGGCCGTTCGAAGTAGCTCACACCCTTTACAGCAAGTATTCCATGTAGAATCCAGCTACAGAGATCGATTTCTCTTTGGCTAGGGGATAGAGTCTTTGGCGAGAGTCAGTTAAAGCTCTATTTTTTAGCCAAGCATCATGTCAAATGATCGAGGACTCCCCGTTCCCCATATTTAGCCTAAGATACTGGCTTATAATTCCTCCCACTAAAGAGTCTAATTTGCCAACTGCCAAGATGTCGCTCTATAGCCTGCCAATCTTGTGCTTTTCTTTGACCTCTGGTAGCCAGTCACCCCCATTCTGTTCATACAAATGTTGGATGAATTCCCGCCGCAGAGATGACTTTCTTGTGTGAATCTCTACCACCATTTGGCCAAAAGAGCCTGATTTTTGATTTTCAAGTCTCTAATGCCTAACTCACCATTCTCCATCCTGGTTGTAGCTTTCTCCAAAGACAAAAGGTGCAATTTCCTCATATCTTCCTCCTCTCCCCAAAGAAATCTTCTCTGAATCTTGTTAATCTTGTCTTTCACTAACACTGGCATTTTGCCCAAGGATAGATAATAGGAGGGAATATTGGCTAAACAGGCTTTAATAAGAACAACTCTTCTAGCCATGGAAAGATGCTTCTTAGACCATCCATTCAGTCTATTCTTAAGCTTGTTAACAATGGGGTCCCAAGTTGTATTTCTTCTCATGACAGCACCCAATGGCAGTCCCAAATATTGCATCGGTAACTCATAGGATTTTCAGTTCAAAAGATCAGCCATAGCTTTAACTTCCTCCCTGATAGTCCCCCCCTACATGGAGCACTCTTGTGATAGTTCACCTTGAGGTCCGAGATGAGTTCAAAGCAACAGAGGATTCTCTTTATGTTTTTCACCTCCTCTGCTTGGAAGTTGCAAAAGAATATTGTGTCATCTGCAAATTACAGATGACAGATACTCAAGCTATTGGTTCCCACTTCAACTCCCTTTATTAGATTACTTTCTTTTGTTCTAGCTATCAACAGATTAAGGCCCCCAGCTGCTAAGTTAAAAAGAAAGGGAGACAAATGATCTCCTTGCTTGAGACCCCTCTCCATCCCAAAGCATTCAGCCGTAGCTCCATTCACAAGCATAGATATTGAGGGCATTGAGATACATTCATCCAACCACTTTACCTATTTTCTTCCAAAGCCAAGGTTGGTCATCATATGAAGGATGTATTTCCAGTTAACTTAGTCAAAAGCCTTGTGAAAGTCTAGCTTCAGGAGTACTAAATTTTTTTGTTTCCTTCTTTTTTACATGTTTATAATTTCATTTGCAATTAGCGCACCGTCCAAAATTTTCCTTCCTTTAACAAAGACTGATTGCACCTCTCCAATCACCCTGTGAACTACCTGCTTAAGCCTATTAGCAAGGGCCTTTGCCAGGATTTTGTAAGCAGCACTAACTAGGCTAATAGGCCTGTAGTCTTTCAGGCCTTGGGGACTTGAGAGTTTGGGGATCAAAGCTATAAAGGATTCATTTAGCCCTTTAACTAATCTGCCATTGGAATGAAAGTCATGTATACATCTCATGATTTGTGGCTCTATCATTGACCAGAACCTTTGAATGAACTTGAAGTTGAAGCCATCAGGCCCAGGTGCCTTGTTCCCATCACAATTTGCTATTACAGCACTGGTTTCCTCCTTAGTGAACTTCCTTGTAAGGTTGTCTCTTTGGGTTTGTGTCAGCTTGTTGGGAAATGGGCCATTGATACAGGAACTATGAGAAAAAGGTTTTTTATATTGCTCATTGAAGTGGTCAGCCACTACTTGTTTAACCTCAGAGGGTTGGTCCAAGACTCTGCCCTCTTTTGTTATTTATCCAATTGAGTTCCTTCTTTCCCTTTCCTTTACTACTGTATGAAAGAATGCTGTATTATGATCATCCAGTTTGGCCCAAATTACTCTTGATTTTTTCTTTCACTCCTCTTCCCACAAGTGTTCCTCCCATAGTTTTCTCCTCAGGCCATCCAGAGTGGCAGCCTCTTCATTCAACAATACTCTTGACTCGGAATCTTTTTCCAAAGCTTCTATCTCTAAGGATATTTTCTCGATTCTATCAGAAGTGTTACCAAATCTGTCTAATTTCCATTTCTTAAGACCTTTCTTTACATATTGCAGCTTCTTTATAAGGACATAACCCCCCATTCTTGACAAGCATGTTTTGCCCAAAGCTCCTTGACTGTGCTGTTGAAGCTAGGTTGATTAAACCAAGCATTGAAGATCCTAAAAGGTTTAGGTCTCCAATCCCTAGCATTTCCTATTAATATCACAGGGTTATGATCAGACAAAGCTCTAGGTAAGGAGATTTGGTTCCAGCCTTGTAAGTTCATCCAATCCTCAAAGAAGAGAAACCTATCTAGCCTACTCAGTTTTTGATTTGCTTGGAGGTTCGACCAAGTATATCTCTTCTCCTGAAGAGGGAGATTAGATAAGTCCATGTCAAATGCAAAATTTAGAAAATTCTCCATCCCTTTATTTAGTCCAGTGCTGCCTTTCCTCTCCTCTTTGGCTAGTACTTCGTTGAAGTCCCCCTAGGATCCAAGGGTTTGGATAGGTTTGCTTCAGGACTGCTAAGATTCTCCATAAGTCTTTCCTTTGTGCCGCACTATTAGGGGCATAAATGTTGCCTATCACACATTGAAAATTGTCTCCCCGTATCCCAGTTAGAATAATGAAGTAATGTGATGTTGAACTTTAAAGCTGTTCACCTCCCATACACACATCAAGCCCCCTGAGGTGCCTTCTGCATTATAAGCCACCCACTTGAAATTGTCACTACCTCCCCAAATGCTTTTGACTTCTCTAATAAAGGTGTTATTTAACTTTGTTTCTTGGAATAAAAGGAGGTGTGGTATTTTGGCAGCAACAACCTTCTTCACCATTCTTTTTTTGACACTAATACCTAAGCCCCTGACATTCTAAGATAATAAGGTGCAGTCCATTGTATATACTCTTTATTTCTAACAAGGCTTTTCTTGTTCTAGTAGACCTAGTCCTTCTGATCTTTGGTGTTTTGTCCCTGGTTCTGTGCATCAACATCCTTTGTGTTCACCAGTCATTCAATGCTGGCTTGCTCCTTATCCAGAAAATTGATCCCTAAGAGCTTCCCTATGTTCACAGTCAATTATGCCTCCTCTAGGATTAGCTTATTGCGGTACCTAATGCATGAGGATGATATGGAGCCTTGGGTGCCTGTGGGTTTTATCAATGATGGATTTGCTTTTCTCTGGACACCAACTCTCCTTCTTCTTGTTCTCTTTATTGGCCCTACTCCAAGATAAAATTTGCTTTTCCTTCGTCCTGCAAGTTTAGCTTTTTTGCCCCCTTTTTTGTTTCTCGCAGTTCTTGACTTTCTTTCATTGCTGCTAGCTTGTTTAAGATATTTGAGGGTATTTTAAAGTTCTGATTGGATACTTCAACCCCTTCTCCTCGGGTGAAAGCTATTTGTATCCAATCAAAGTTCTGATTGGATACTTCAACCCCTTTTCCTCTGGTGAAAGCTATTGGTGGTCTTTTCGCTAAGGAACTCGCTCTTGCCCCTATTTTCCAGCAGAGCAGAGCTATAGGTGGACCAATAGATTGGCCTGCAGCTCCTATTGTGATTAACCTCGAGCTGTTGTCCATCTGGCACCTTTTTCCTTGCGTTTCTTTTTCCTTGTTAAAAGGTTTTGACCCCTGGCTTTGTGCCTGGCTGGTACTTTTACTTTCCATTATTTCCTTTCCCTTGCTAAAGCTCCCAACTAGGGTTCTGACCATTCATTTTTCTTGACCTTTACTTCTTTTGGATTGGTCTATCTCTTCAACGTATGATAGCATGTCATAGTCAACGGTGTTTAGCTTCGGTAATGCCTTCTCCGGTGCTAGCTCTTCATCGGATACTGTTGTTGGAGCCTTCATCTCACTCATCAGATTGGAGCTATTCGTTGAGCTTTCTCCTGAGTTTTTGTCACTGCTTCTCCTGTTGTGTTTTCCTCTATTTGGCTGCTACCTAAGATAGACCCTTGTCCAGCCATCTCGGCGATCCTAATTTTGTAAATGAACTCACCCACCATAATATCATTGACTTGGTAGATAGGTGCCAAACTCTCGGTTGCTATGAGCACTTGGCCTTGGGAGAGATCCTTCTTAGAGTTTGATAAAGGGTCTACTGCTAAAATAATTCTAAAATTTTCTGCCACCTTTGATAAGGTTGTGAAGGTCCATGCATTTAGAGGAGCCTCTTCTATGGCAACCCAAGTATTTCTCCAATAATTAATCTCTCTGTAGCTCCATTCATAGGTTACCTCAAACTAACTCTTCAACCAGGACTTAGCTTCCTTTTTATAGTAAAGCTTGTCTTCAATAGATAGGAATTGAAGTAGTATCTTCGCTCCACCAAGAGGCTTAATAGTTATGTCAAATACTCCCTGCATTCTCATTGCATTTTCAATACTTTGTGCCATACGCCAGTCTTTAAGCACTCCGATTAAACACCTTTTTCGCCATTCTACATCAGTGGCATCAACAGAAATCTTTGCTAAACAATGCGGTTTCTCTTACAACTCCTCTTCAAGACCGTTATCTTGTACCACCTGCACATATGTTTTACCATCGAGTGCAGCTTTCTTCGTGATGACAGGTTATGGTCGTTCCTTCCTTGTGTGGACAGTTTGTTGATCTCTCTGTAGCTTCCTCTTTGGACCATACTTTGCTAGTTGAACTGTCAGGCGTTGATCTAATAGACACGCCCCATTGTACCTTCTTATGGCCTCTTGCGCCTCCTTCTCTTTCGCAAATCTCACAAATCCAAATATGGAATGGGATTTTTGCCTACATTTTGCTGGAGTGAATGCATCCACTACCCTCCCACATCTAGTAAAAATACCTTTGAGACATACGTTGTACATGTCCAGTGGTAGGTTGTTCACAAAGACGGTGTGGCTTTTGTTGTCTTCTTCGCTGAACAAAACTTGTCCACTCCTTGAGTTCCTCTCCATCAGTAGATATGTTAAGGAATATGTAACAGTTGGTGTAAATAATGCGCAAATAACACCCATAAAAACTAAGTCAAACAGCTTAATAATCGCATAGATCCTACTAGACTTGCGCAATCCCAACACGAGAGGCCAGACATTTACTCTCCTTAAAGAAATCGAAACAATTCAGGTGAGAAACACAAGAAGTAAATATCAAACTCCGGAATTAAAGCAGAAAAACCTCATCTCCTGCAACGGGTGATGGAAGAGCATCCTCTGGTGTAGGGACGAGCGGGGCCACTGGCTCTGAAGTAGTTGTTGGTGTAGTCGATCGCGGTGCCGGTGTCTCAGATCTGATTCAAAATATGGGGGCAACCTGTGCAAATAGGAGCACTAATGTGTATTTTGATGGGCAGCACCCAATTGAAGCTGTGAATGTGTTGATAACAAGAAATGCTTATTCTTCCAATCTCACATATGAAGTTTTATCCCATAAATGTCAAAGAGCTTGCTCAACGTTAAGGCTTCTCCTCCTCTTATATATTTACTCGTGGTTTCATTGTTCCTATTGTCTGTAATAGAGGTTTGGATCCCCTTGGTGAGAACTGAGGCGGTGACTGGCGAGCAGGTGGCATCGCAGTGAGCACTTAGAGCGAGCGGCGGCGAGTGAGATGAAGAGAGTCGGAGACGTTGGGACGCGAACGAATGGAGGGCGAGCGAGAACGAGATCTGGCCAGATCTAGGACTCCACCGCCGCTCCGATGGCGTTTTCAGCGTCAAAAGTCGTCATCGCCTACGGTGGATGCTATTACATTTCAAGAGTTCAGGCATGGCTGGTTCTGAGAACAAAATGCCTGATCGAGAGGAAAACTAATCAGATCGATCTCCAAAAATAGCAAAACACAGAGCAGAACTATGTATAAATTCGGATACAATCTGGGTTTTGCAGATCTAGTTCTCCTGACAAGTTGATGAGCTTCGCCGACGTGATGCAGTTCATCGATTTCGGACCGAAGTTCACCATGAATCAAAACAAGGTTTCTCTCTCCTCCTATCTCTTTCTTACATTACAAGCTTTATGTATAACGTAACATGACTGAAATGGATGAAGCACAGTTTAGAGAAGACATGAATGAGAACGGCGACGTATTTGAACAAGATCGCAATAGATCTGGAGAACGGCGAGGAGCGACAATGAGGCGGCGAGGCAGCGAGGCGGCAAGGCGACGATGGGGCGACTGCAATGACGAGGCGAGGGCGGCGACGGTGCTCCAGATCTCGTTCGATATATCAACATCTAACTTCACATCACTCATTTAATCTCACAAATCCTCATTTAACTCCCTCGATACATCAACTCATATATCCAATGAATTTTTTCAAGATTAGTCAAAAATTCTAAATTGGTGAGTTAAAAACTTGAAACTTTAGCACCTCATAGGGCCCAAACTCGCCAAATCAAAATTCTAGTTAGTTGGAAACATTGCTCGCGTCGAGTAGAATATTATCTTCTTTATGAGTCTTGACTAAATCCAAGCTTAGATCATCAAAAATAAAGAGAGAATGTGGAAGGATCTTGAGTCTTCCATGGAGGAAGGAAAAATAGAGAGAGAAGAGAGAGGGAGAGAGATAGATGAGGCATGCCAGGTGAGGGGGGATTTGGGTTGGCTTCCAAAAGAAGCTATAGGTGGGGTCCACCTCCGCTCACACACACAAATTCAATTTTTATTTCATGATGTATTTTTAACTCACATACATGCATTGATAAAATTGAAATTAATATTTTAAATTTTATATTAAGTCAAAATTAAAATCTCGTAAAGTAGAGAATTTTAAAATTATATCTGAGTTAAAATTCACCGGTGTCCACGCACATCGACGGATTTATTCAAAACTTAAACGAGAGTTATAAAATGCTCGAGCGGCCACTTGGCCAAGACAAAACACCCCCTCTTGAGTAATAGAATGCTCAAGCAGATTCAGTATTGCTCGAGCGATCACTCACCCAAGAGCAAACCAAAAAAACCCAATTTTTGAAAACTAGTTCCAAACTAAACTTTTTCTCAAGGAAATGAGCTACATGATATAAAACATCATTAAAAACAGCTTTAAACCATGGAAGCTCCCAATTTATACACCAAACCCACAATTTCTACATCAAATCCATAATCTCTAACTTTTTCCCAATTCAGTTAGGATTTTACAATTCACACCAATCTCATCATACATCAACACACACAACTCTAATTAACCCAATTAATTCTTCAATATTTTATTCAAACTCAATTATCTACCAAACCCAAACTTCATCTTCCTTCCCATAATTAGGGTTTCCCAATTAACACAAGTTTCAACATATATCAACATCTAACTTCACATAACTCATTTAATCTCTCAAATCCTCATTTAACTCCCTCCAAACATTATCTCTGAAGTTCCATAGATCTAGGGTTTCCAAAATAAAAAGGGATTAATATCATTATGCTTAAATAAAAGCAAATAATCATATATCCAATGGGGTTATTCAAGATTAGTCAAAAATTCAAAATCGGAGAGTTAAAAACTTGAAACTTTAGCACCTCAGAGGGCTCGAACTCGCCAAATCGAAAATCAAGTCGGTTGGAAACATTGCCCGCGTCGAGTAGAATATTATCTTCTTCTTGAGTCTTGACTGAATCCAAGCTTATATTATCAAAAATAAAGAGAGAAGGTGGAAGGATCTTGGGTCTTCCATGGAGGAAGGAAAAAGAGAGAGATAGATATGAGGCATGCCAGCTGAGGGGGGGATTTGGGTTGGCTTCCAAGAGAAGCCATGGGTGGGTCCACCTCCACTCACACACAAATCTAATTCTTATTCCATGATGTATTTTTAACTTAGATACATGCATTGATAAAATTGAAATTAATATTTTAAATTTTGTATTTAGTCAAAATTAAGATCTTGTAAAGTAGAAAATTTTAAAATTAATACTGAGTTAAAATTGACGGGTCTCCACGCATATCGACGAATTTATCCAAAATTCAAACGAGAGTTATCGGGTCCACTGGCTTCTACCCATATGTTAATATACGTATGTTTAGCAATTTTATAATCAACCTAAAGCAATTAATACACACATCGTTTTATTTATTATATTAAAAAGGAGACCAGATCTCACGAAAATATTGCTGAAAAGAAAGAAAAAAGAAAAGACAAAAGTAAGCAAAAATCACAAATTTAGTCCAAACGGGGAACATACATATATCTTTCATTCACTAATAATATTTTTCGCTTACCCTTTCTACAGATAAACACATGCAATGGGTGGTATTGTGACCAATTCACACCAAACAATCCTAATAGCCCTAAAATGTGGACTGAAAATTGGACTGGATGGTTAGTTTAATTATTATCTTTTTTTGTGTTGAGACATCATTTACGAGCACCGGGCTGCCCTTTTTTACATCATTTTACGAGCGCAAACATTGGTTAGATATGGTTTCTCACAATTTTTGGTCTTTTAATGTTTTAGGTTAAAGGTATGGGGCCGTACGGTTCCACATAGAACTGCAGAGGATGTTGCTTTTGCTGTTGCCCGTTTTTTCCAATTTGGAGCCACATACCAAAACTATTATATGGTTTGAACCACATCATTCAAATTGTTATTACTATGCAGCTTTTAATGTTGTATGACACTCTAATTCTATGCTTCTTTTTGTTTAGTACCATGGCGGGACTAATTTTGGAAGAACAGCGGGTGGTCCATATATTACTACATCATACGACTATGATGCTCCTATTGATGAATATGGTAATCAATGTTGAATTTGAATAAACACACTTTATTTTAATGGATGATTTGTGGTGTCTTTTGGAACTATATGAAAATAGCTAGGTTTTTTAGACTTTTTCATATTTTGGTTCAAGTTTTCGATTCTTTCCATCATGAAAAACCTAAAAACTGAAAAAAATTAAAAAAAAATTAAAAAGTTCACTAAAGCCGAGAAAAATTATATATTTTTCTTTAAATAAGGTTAAAAGCTTTTACTTTTTCGATTCCTTATAATGAGAGAAATCTAAAAGGTAATAAAGTTCAGACTAATGTCTAAAAAAATTCACTAAAAATTGAAAGTAGTTATTTGGAAGAAGTTTTAATCAAACAGTGTGAATTCATAATTCACTTCTTGATCATCATCATGTGTATAATTAATAATTTTTATTTGTTTTTAGGTAATTTGAATCAACCCAAATGGGGACATCTACAGAATATTCATAATGTGCTAAAATCAATGGAGACAACTCTTACATATGGAAATGTCTCCAACATTGATATGGGCAATGCCGTCATTGTGAGTCCAAATTTAGTTCATTTTTAATTTTTATTAATCATCTTTATATACAAAATAAGTATTATGATCATTACTAACTGTTATATTTCAATATATGTCTGTAGGCAACAATTTATACAACTAATGAAACATCAAGTTGTTTCATCGGCAACGCGAATGGAACAACAGATGCGAATGTCACCTTCCAAGGAAGTGTATACAATGTCCCTGCTTGGTCCGTTAGTATTCTACTAAATTGCACGGTTGAAGTATATAACACAGCAAAGGTAAGGAAAAAAAACATACACTTTAATTTAAAGAGAGAAATTTTACATTTTTCTAGTTTTATGGAAGTAAATGTTGGAGTGAAAATCATATATATCCTAACTTTCAATACAGGTAAATACCCAAACTTCTGTGATGCTAAAGAACGCAAGCGATCCAACTGCTCTGAATTGGGAATGGATGCCTGAGAATACTACCGGTACCATCCTGCTTGGGGATGGTGATATTACCGTAAATTCCCTCTTAGATAAAAAAGTTTTCAATGATGTTAGTGACTATTTGTGGTATATGACAAGGTAATTTCATCTCTTTTAAAAGAAAAAAAAAGAAGGAAGAAGAAGAAATTGGTTAATTTTGCAATTTTCTTAAGCTTTTGATCTCGTGTTCTAATTTTAAAATTTAATGACAACTAGTGTGTATATTGATGATGATGATCTGATTTTGAGTGATAACATGAGCATTAGCGTAACTGGCAGTGGCCATGTACTTCATGCTTACGTCAATGGCGAATACATAGGTAAATTATGATATTTACATGTCATTAGAGTATTTTTCTGTACTTATTCATTGCATTAAATTTTAATTATATGGTGTGTGTTCCTAAATGGGTTAGTTACATTTGTAACTTTGTTTTATTTGTTCGATTTCTTAAATTTAATTACAAAGTTGGACGGTAGGTTCCCAATGGGCTGGTTATCATGTATTCAATAATGTTTTTGAGAAGCAAATAGAATTGAATCCTGGAAACAACCAAATTACATTGCTCAGTGCAACTGTTGGACTGCAGGTTTGAACAAATGGTGATCGATAGATTTTAAAGCAAAAGTAGATACATTTTTATGATTATTATCTATTTTTTTAATGAATTGGTTCAAATATTGTTTTCTATTTTTCTGTTTGAGCAGAACTATGGGGCTAAATTTGATATGACACAAACTGGGATACCAGGTCCTGTGCAAATAATTGGGACCAATGGTAGTAGGTACATTATAAAGGATTTGTCATCGCAAAATTGGGCATATAAGGTTGGTATGGATGGTATTGACCAACAATTGTATAGTGTGAAATCACCCTATGCTTCTCAATGGCAAGCGTCAGATGATCTTCCAATCAATACAAATATGACGTGGTACCGGGTGAGTAGTATTTAAACTAGAGAATTTTATTTAAAAAATGGTAGAGATAATGCATGCTACACCTCGTAAATCGGTCTTCGTTCACGAGTATGGTGAGTTTCATAGTAAGTGTTTTTGTGGAGTTGACAATATTTCTGAGTATGTGGTTGTTTATGCGATAGAACATGCATTGTCCATAGCCAAATTGAATTTATTTTGAAGAGTTTGTATCTCAAATCTTATTTGTTTATTTTATTTTATTATTTATTAATTATCAGTTTTATGTAGACAACCTTCAAAGCACCTTCGGGAACAGATCCAGTGGTGGTAGATTTGCAAGGCATGGGCAAAGGTCTAGCTTGGGTGAATGGGCAGAAGTATTGGAAGGTATTGGCCAAGTTATATAGTAGAAAAGAATGATTGTAGCACCGGGCCTTGTGATTATCGTGGTCCTTACTGCAGCGACAAATGTGCTTCAAATTGCGGTCAACCCACACAGATATGGTGAGAAATCATCATCATCATCATCATCATCATTACAGAAAAGATAGAATCCCATAAATTATGCCAAAATTGTGCTAGAATTTGAAAAAAGGACGGATCAAATTCACGTGGGGTGACACATCCATTTTCAAATTCTAGGATAATTTTGGAATAGTTTTTTGAATATGTAGTTTATTATAATAAATATTAATACTTTAATAATGATATTTGTGTTGACGTTTAACATTCTCTCTAAAGTTTTTATTATTTTGGAACTAATTTCATTACAATGCCCAGGTATCATGTCTCGCGTTCATTTATAACTAACGATGATGATAATACATTGGTACTATTTGAAGAGTTTGGGGGTGACCCGTCGCAAGTGAACTTTCAAACAGTTTCTGTTGGGACGGTTTGTGGAAGTGCCCATGAGAACAATCAAATGAAAATATCATGTCAAGGTCGCACTATTTCAGCTATTAGTTTTGCTAGCTTTGGCAACCCACAAGGCACTTGTGGTTCTTTCAAAAATGGCACCTGTGAAGCAGGAGTTAATACCACATCCATAATAGAAAATGTAATTATTTTTGTGATTGTCCAGTATTCTTACTTCTTCGAAGAAAAAATGTTTAAGAAACTTATTTATTTATTGTTTGTCAAATTTTGTAGGCATGTGCTGGGAAGGAGAGTTGCTCAATTGAAGCCTCGGAAGATATCTTTGGCCCAACAAATTGCACTGGTACTGTTACAAAAAGACTTGTGGTGCAGGCTATTTGCTAGTTTTTTGTTTTTTGGGAAAAAAGGAGCGTTGTTTAATTGTAGGGATCAGGACCCTTGTTATTTTCTAAGCATTAGTGAAAACGAATATATCATCTTTAGTGGAGATGTTTGGGAGTGTAAAACATGCGTGAGAATTAATTCTTGAACTCGTATGTGTTCGTTAATGATGATTGAGAATGGATTTACGTAGGAGAACGTGTTTGGACGATGTTTTGTGAGTATATAGTTCGGTGCAGTTTCAGTGGTCCCAGTCCAGGTTGACCGCTCGAGCGGACAGGCGCCAGACAGGTTCTGGGGGAGGGGACCGCTTGAGCAGTGGAGGTCCGTTCGAGTGGACTGTCGCGGAGCTGATATTTTAAAAAGTCACGAGGAGCCCTTTTCTTTCATTCCTTTCATGCCTCTCTCTCTCGAAAGCCTAGGTGAGAGTTAGGGTTAGATTTTGGAGGTTGTTTGGAGCTTTTCCTTGTGAGATCTCACCCGTCCATCCCGATTGTTCGTCGTTGGAGATCCAATCTTGGCTTTGGAGGTGCTATTCTCACCACATGGTTGGAGGTTCTAGCGATTGGAGCTCGTCTGACGCTTTCTCTTGCGGACTTAACAATCCTAAGGTAGGATCTAAGACTTTTTTTTGAATATTGTGGTGATATGTGTTCTAACTTTCTAGCTCTTAGACATAAAACCTTAAAAATCATGTTTTCAAGGCCCTAAGCTTGAGTTGGTGGTAATGGAGACACAATCTTGAAATTATGAGGGATTGAACATGTTCTCATCTTGATATCCTTATTATTGGTAATTGAATTGCAAAAATGAGGAATTAGGGTTTGAGTTTTGGGTTAAAATCATGAAATTTGAGGGTTTTGGATTTAAAGACCCGATTCTTGAAATTGATATGAGTATTGATTAAATTGGAGGTTTTAATAACCTATTGTAAATATATCCTATATATTTACGTGACACATGTTGATGTCAAGCCAAGAATTATAGGTTTTGTTAGGTAAAACCGAGGAATTTGTGAAATTGTAATCACTTGAACAATTGATTTGGGCTTAAGTTCTAAAACAACGGAAATATGAATAATTGAGATGTGTGGTGACATGGGTTTGGTGAGAGGAACCATTTGGGTTGGACTCACGTGCATCTGTTGTATTGTGGTATTTTCAAAAGGGAAAGAAAAGGACCGATTTGTGGATCTTCGGATCGTTTAAGGTTGGGCACGAGTTGCTCCTCGGTAAAAGTCCAAAAAACTGCGCATATTGAGTTCTCTGTCCGCCGGCTAGTGAACCGGGAAAGGACGTAGTCGTGTTGGGGTATAGCACGTTCCGTTACTTCATGGGGCCTGTGTGGTCGGGTTGAGTGTAACGCTACGGGAGTTTATACGCTCATCTGATGTCGGTACCTATGATTTTTAACCATGTGATGGTAAAATGAGAAATGTGGCCACAAAGGGTACGTATGTGTGTGTAGTGTTAAATGAGTTGGTAAAATTTAGATATAAAAATGTTATGAAACAACGACATGTATTGGGTTAATGGAAAATGGTAAATGATAAATGAGTTAGATTCTTTGGGCTTACTAAAGCGGGTTCATGGGCATTAAGAGGACTAAGGAACAACGAGTCTTTTATATAAAAAAATCGGTTACGCATGGAGGATTTATTTTAGAACGATGATATGGAATTGAACAAACTTACATGTGCATCCTGCATAACCATCTTCGTATGTCATACATCTATTCAATGTTAGTCTTGTTCCTACGAGTTTCGGCTCATGTTGTTTAAACAATATTTCATGTGATAGCGAAAAGAAGACCTTGGAGTAAGACTCGTGGCCGATGGCTCTCTTTTGGGTTGATTAGTCTTTAGATAGATGTTTTGTCATAGAGTAATGGACTTGTAAAGATATAATCTTTTTTTGAGCTTTCGAAAGGTTGTAATTATGATCTAGAATTCCTTGTTGTAAGACCTTAGGGTCATCTATTCATGGATTGCATGCATGTGAGGCCGCTCTCGTTTTGATCGGATTGGATGTCTCAATCTTTTGAAGGATGATTTTAGATAATGGTGTAGAATCTCTCCTTCTTTATCAAATGTATGTTCTTATCTTTCAGTTTTTTTATTCAAATCATATCTAATGAGAATAGCCATGCGAACCCCTTTTTCCAAAATAAAGATGTTTTCCATAGTTTTTGGACAAAACCTCTCGGGTGTGGCACCGCTCGAGCGGTGAGGTGTCCGCTTGAGCGGTCTCGGCTGGGTGTTGTAGGTTGATGATTGTTTCAAACCCTGTTTCTTTTAAGTAAGTTCTTGGGCCTATCTAACTTGTTTTAAGGCATGATGTTCCTACCGGGCTGAGTTGATGTACATTTCTAATCGGGTTATATTCATTCTAAGTCAGGGCGTTACATTAATTCAAGCATCAGAAGATGTTTTGGGCCCAACAAATTGCAATGGTCCTTCAAAAAGACATCTTGTTGAGGCTATTTCTTATTTTTTTATTTCCAATTATCTTTGAGAAAATAATATCACTTTTCTGGCTATGTGTGATGGTCAGGACTTAGTTTTTCTAGAATTTGAGAAACTATTTTTTTATAATAAATAGAAATTTGTTTAGTTTTTTCTACAATTATTTTTTTATTTTTAGTAACTTTTTTAGCATTATCACAAGTGAATATACTTTTTAGATTACTCTCACATGAGAAATCAAAAAAATTAAAATTTTTGATTAAAAAATAAAAAAATCACATGATAAAAAAGAAAAGTACTATAAAGCTCTCTCATTTTCTAGAATATTTTAAAGGATTATTCAAGATTCTAGAATCTTCTATTAAGGTTGTATAATCTTTCATTCTTCTTTGAACTTTCTCTAAATTATACTGCAAAATTTTAGAGAGTCGTGTTGACTCTTAATATTAATATTCACGAATTCTGCGAGATTTTATCGCATTCTACCTTACCTAACCTAGTTTTTCACTGAAAACAAGCCTCCTGATCGTCTAGGAAACCCTAGCTAACCTCCCCTATAAATAAGAATCTCTTCTTAGAAACTTGGATTTGAAATTGATGAGGGTCAGCCCAAAAGCATAAACCCGCCCCATGGCCTAGAGCCCCAGATTAGGATAGTCAGGGCGTTCACCTTAGTCAGATCATCTCGACCTGCCAAGCTCAGCTGGGAGCACGTCGGATGTCCCGACTGAGATAAAAGTCCATTAAGTGTGATGAGACAACCGAACCTAGAGCACCACCTCTGTACATCCTTGCATCAAATGACAACTGACATAACATAAAACAGTCTATCAACCTGCCGATGTCGCAAAAGTGCCTTAGGCAATTCCCATAAAGGGAAGGGAGGGATTCCATAAAAACTAGGCATGGGAATCTGCTCATTTCGCATTAAAACAAGGGCAATTCTACCATTTTTTCCTACCAAATCTCACATGGCTTCAATATAAAAGCCGAGCTAAAACATAAGGTACACAGCAACTCTTTCTCTTACGAAAACTCTGTCAAATTCACTTTAAATTTGCGAACACGCTTTATACAGTGCACTAGCTTTTGCATTGGAGGGGCCTTCTGGCCAAACTCGCCGGCCAATCTCACTCTTGTTTCGTTGTGCAAGAGGGATCTAACTGTCGAGCCCGAGGACTTGGGCCTAGTTATTTCCTTTTCCTCAACAATTAATGACACCCCTATAGATCACCCTCGCACATTTGGCGCCGTACGTGGGAAAGTTTCAAATAAAGCCCTAATTCGAAGGCTCGACAGAGAGTTCGCTTCGTGGAGTGTCAGCAAGCGATGGAGACGCACTGTAATGCCCCAATTTTGAAATAATAAAACTCGAATAAACTTCGAAAAACCAACTCGGAGCGAGAGATCATTTCCATAAAAACGCCCATGAGAATAGTCCATTTATATCCCAAAAGTAAACCCAAAGATTTTTTTTAAAGAAAACCCATTCCAAAATAGTTTTTAAGAAAATCCATCAAGCGGAGTCCGCTCGAGCGGACCCCTCACCGCTAGAGCGGTGAAACACCCGAGAGTTGCTGCCCATAAACTGTGAAAAACTTCTACATTTTGGAAAAATAATCACCTTTCTGGCCCCTTTAAACATAGTTCAAATTGAGTAAAATCGAGATGTAAAAACATACATTTGAGAGTAAAGTAACTATCCTTCAATTAGGAACCCAAAATAGAACTTCACTATCAAGATACCATATTAAACGTCAAAAATTTCGACCCCACGGACAAACATACGTTCTCACATGCAAACAAGAAATGAGTATGTGACCTTAAGGTCTTACAACATAGGTATTCTGAACCCCAAATTACAATATTCTGGATATTTTAAAAAGAAACAAGGATTACAATATACAATTTCTTCTCTTAAAAGCTAAAACGAACAAGAATGTAACCTTAACGACCACTCCAAAAAGGGTCTAATGATCGTCATCTTAGTCCGCAATCTTCCTTCCACTATCACATGAAGTATTGTTAAACAACATGAGCCAAAACTTGTAGGAACAAGACTAACATTGAATATATGCATGACATGTGAAGATGGTTATGCAGGATGCACATATAAGTTTAATAAAAAACATATCATTTGACTCATGATAATTTCCCAATGCATAATTGGGTTTTCTATAAAAGAATTACGGTTTCGTACTTCTTCATTTCAGTGAAATTACCCATCTCACCATTCTCAATTAGCCCAACACATTTACCATTTCTCAAACCGACTCACACATTTTAGCATCCCATTATATTATCCATTTGTTCGCTTAAGGTTTTACCAATCCAACCATTTACAACACACACATATGCACACACACTTTGTTGGCATTTCGCATATTCCACCAACCCGTGGTTCACAAACGTAGGCAGCGGCGCTGGATGAGCGTATAGACTCGTGTAGCGTTACAATCAACCTGGCCACACAGGCCCCATGAAGTAACGGAACGTTCTATATCCCGACACGACTAACGTCCTTTCCCGGTTGCTAGCCGGTGGGCAGAGAACCCAATCTGTGCAGTTTTTTAGGTTTTCACTGTGGAGCAACTCGTGCCTAACCTTAAATGATCAGTGGATCCCAAAATCGATCCTTTTTAAATATACCAATCACAACACACACGCGTGAGTCCAACCCAAATGGTTTCTTTCGTCAAACCCATATCGTTACATGTTTTTCATTATTCACATTTTCAATATGATAGGGCTCAAACCCTGGATTAATCGTCTACATGGTTTAGAATCCATAGATTCCCCGATTTTACACCATGAAACCCACATTTTTCACTTAACATCAACATGTAGTACATACATTCATAGAATAGGTGTACAATGGCTTATCACAACCCCTGATTTAACCAATAATCACTGCAATTTCAACGTACCAATTTATTAAACCCCAAACCCCCAATTTTTATATGGTTTAAACCCAAATACCAAACCCTAATTCCTCATTTCCCAATCCAACCACATGAAACAACAATGTAAAGATAGGAACATGTTAAATCCTCTATACATTTAAGATTTAACCCTCACTATCATCAAACCCAAACCTAGGGTTTTAAAAATACTATTTTCATGCTTTGATGCTCATAGGTTCAAAAATTTGACGCATATCACAAAAATATTCAAGGAGAGCTTTAGATCCTACCTTAGGGATGTTAGATCTACAAGAGAAATTCGCAAACAAGCTCCAATCGCCAGCACCTCCAACCACGTGGTGAGAATAACATTTTCAAAACTAAGATCGGGTCTCTAACGGTTGAGCCACCGGGAGAAAGGCAAGAGAACTCACCAAGAGAAGCCAAACAAGCCTCCAACAACTCTCAAACCCAAGCCCTAGCTCTCATCCATACTTTAAAGAGAGAGAGATATGAAAAGAATGAGAGAAAAAGAAGCTCCACGCGACTTTTAAAAAGTCTACCCCGACAGTCTGCTTGAGCGGACCCCCACCGCTCGAGCGGTCCCCTCACCTAGGACCCCTCGGCCACCTGTCTAATCTAGCGGTCGACTTGGGCTGGAACCTCGAATCACTGAAGATGAAACTGAACTAAACACATGCTAAACATCATTCAACCATGTTCTCATGCATAACTCCACACTTAACTATCATTAGCTAACAC
This sequence comes from Heliamphora pulchella, assembly GCA_032270985.1. Taxonomy (NCBI): domain Eukaryota; kingdom Viridiplantae; phylum Streptophyta; class Magnoliopsida; order Ericales; family Sarraceniaceae; genus Heliamphora; species Heliamphora pulchella. The sequence goes on from JAULJZ010154975.1 coordinate 21,629, forward strand.
ATACATGCTTAGGTTTTAATTCTCACGCAAGATTCACACTTATCGACACTCCTACCGAACGTAATATACTCATTTTTTATAATGCTTAGAAAATAACAAGGGTCTGGGTCCCTACACCCACCCCCTCACAGATAGCTCTGTGAATCTAAATAATGCAATGGAAACTACAAGTTCAATGCGCACCATTCCGGGAGAAGGAAAGCACAAACCTAGGTCCTTGTTAGCAACAAGCCTTCTATAAATGAACGAGGGTGAATCACAGAGAAGCCCCTTCATCGTCCCTGCCCTGTAGAGTCCGATCTACGATCGCGACTACTCGCTCTAAACACGCCTCGACTCTAGAAAAAGAACTAGCTCCAGCTAGGAAAAAAGCCTTAGCTCTTTATAGGCAAATAAACCCTAGCACAACCTAGGTACTAAAATCCTAACTTCACCTAAGTGCTGGGCTCAGTGGCCGATTTTAACAAAAATTCAAACTACACCTAGGTGCCAAGCTCAGTGGCCAAATTCAACAAAAATCCTAGCTCCACCAAGGTGTCGGGCTCAGCCACCAGTTTTAGCAAAAGCCCTAGAGAAGTCCTAGCTCCAGCTAGGAAAAAAGCCCTAGCTTTGCCTAGGTATTAAAACCCTAATGGATATCAAGACAGCTTTCCTTAACGGAAGTCTTGACGAGTGTATTTATATGATACAACCAGACGATTTATAGCAAAGGACCAGAAGCACATATTGTGCAAGCTTAAGAAATCTATTTATAGACTTAAGTAAGCATCTAGGTCTAAAATGCTCGATTTGATCAAGCCATTAAGTTTTATATTTTTTTATCAAAGTCCTGACGAGTCCTGTGTGTACTAAAAGCGTGATGGAAGCATTATGGTATTTCTAGTACGTTATGTGGATGATATTTTTCTCATTGAAAATGATGTGGGGGTGTTGTCTTCAGTGAATGTATGGTTATCTGGGCAGTTCGATATGAAATACTTGGGAGAAGCCAGCCACTTCCTTGGGATCAAGCTTGTGCGAGATCCAAAACGAAAGATATTGGGCTTATCACAAGTTACTTATATCGATATGATCCTTACTCGTTTTAGCATGCAGGATTTCAAGAAAAGATTTCTCCCTTTCAGTAATGAAATCACTCTATTCAAGGATCAATGTCCTAATACAACTATTAAGATAGAGAAGATAAAAGCGGTTCGTTATGCTTCAGTAGTAGGAAGCCTCATGTATGCTATACTTTGTACAAGACCCGACATTTATTTTACCGTTGGCATGATGAGCAGATATCAGTTTAATCTAGGCAGCGGCATTAGACAACAACATATAATCAAGTACCTAAAAAGGACTAGGGATTACATGTTGGTTTACCAAGCAGATAGTCTAGTACTTTTAGGGTACACGGACTCAAATTTTTAGTCAGACAAAGAATCCCAAAAGTCTACCTCAGGATATGTGTTTACCTTGGGAGGCGGAGCTATAAGTTAGAGGAGTATCAAGCAGTCTTGCATTGCTGACTCCACCATGGAGGTAGAGTATGTGGCAGCTTCTGAAAAAGCCAAGCAGACTATTTGGCGTAGAAACTTTCTGCTGGATCTAGATGTGATGGTTTTTGTCACGCCCCAACCTCTGGGTCACGTGAAACACCCATACACAACCAGCCCAACGTTCACTCCCATATAGAAACATACATTCATTGTATATAATCGCCAACTGGCTTACAATACATAAGGCTCTAACGCTGAAAAAAACATGTAAACATGCATGGTTCAAAAGAAATAAAAAGGAAGACTACATATCTTCCGCCCCAACCGGCTCCTCTGGATCAACCTGCGTGACCGGTACCTAAAAATCATTTCAAATCCCACACCGTGCGCCAAAACTCAGCAGAAACAAGATAAACGTGCAATATAAGCTAAACATGCTAGCAGTTGTAAACTATATGTAACGATTGACTCCAACGATCGACTCCAACGAGCCTCGACTCTCACGAGCCACATGCAACACAGATACATGTATGTAGAACAGGTATACATATATATCAACTCTCACAAGCCCCAACCATAGTTCAACAGAACATGGTGATACACACCCAATACAAGAATATTCTCGGACTCTCACCGAAGGACCACAGCCCCATCTAATACACGGTTAATCAAAGTTAACCCATGCAACACATGTAACTCACGCGACACACGCCACCCACACAGCGCAACACATGCATCCCGCACAATGCACCACGTGCAACACATATGATACATGCCTCTTTAGGACCACTTTTCCGTCCTTCATATACCAGCACATAAATGCATTGTTAGGACCATTTTTTCGTCCTTCTGATTTCTACACACACACATATGCATGGCTAACTAATGTTAACGTATATTGAACCCCTTTTTCGTCCACGTTAACTAGAGCTAACGTTCATCGAACCACTTTTCCGTCCATAATACATCAGACCCCACGTCCCGCACCCAATGATGCACTAGCCACCACGCACACAACCGTGCACCTACACCCTGCATGAAATGACTAACATCCCTCTTTGTGAATTCAGTTGGCATGACCCTATAATCCTGTAGGGATCCGGACCCTTGTCCTTTTTGAAAATTTAATGGAAACAAATATGTTATGTCCAGTGAAAATATTTGGGAGTGAGAATCATGTGGGAGAGCGTGGTTGGATGATGTTGTATGATAGTTGCAGCTTTGGTGAGTTGGGGTCTCAGCCCAGGTTGGCCGCTCGAGCGGGGGCCTGACCGCTCGAGCGGTGAGGTGGCAGAGAGTTTCTGGTATGGGACTACTCGAGTGGTGGGGGTTCGCTCGAGTAGACTATCGTAGATCTGGTGTTTTAAAAACTCGCGTGAGCCTTTTTTTTTGTCATTCTTTTTATCTCTCTCTCTCTCTAAAGAAAAGGTGAAAGTTAGGGTTTAGATTTGAGAGTTTTTGGAGGCTTATCTGGCTTCTTTGGGTGGGGTGGGTTTCTTTACCTTCCTCTCAGTAGTTCGACCGTTGGAGGTCCAATCTTAGCTTTAGGGATGTTTTTCTCACCGTGCGATTGGAGATTTCCTTGGTTCGAGCTCGTGTGAAGCTTTTTCTTGTGGATCTAGCATCCCAAAGGTAGGATCTAAGACTTTCTTTGAATATCCTCATGATATAAGTCGTATTTTCTTGTCTATGAACATAGAAACATGAAAATTGTATTTTTAAAACCCTAAGTTGAAATTTGATGGTAATAATGATCAAATCTTTAATTTATAAGGGGTTAAACATCTTCCTATCTTGTTATTGTTCTATCATGTGATTGGAATGAGAATTGAGAATTTAGGGTTTGGATTTGGGTTAAAACCATGAAATTTGGGGGTTTTGAGTTTGAAGAATTTATATAATGAAATTGACGTGAGTAATGATTAAATCGTGAGTTATCATAATTGGTTGTGGACTTAATTCCATAAATCTATGTGACACATGTTGATGTCAAGTTAAACGTGTGAGTTGTTGTTGACTAAAACTAATGAGACGGTGAATGTGAAACCACATGATGGTTAACTCGGGTTTGAGCCCTAAAATGATGGAAATGTGAATAATGGGATCACGATATGATATGGGTTTGATGAGAGGAACCATATGGGTTGGACTCACAAGTGTGTTGTATTATGTTATGTTGAGAAGGACCGATTTCTGGATCTATAGATTGTTTAAGGTTGGGCATGAGTTGCTCCTTGGTGAAAGTCTAAAAAACTGCGCAGATTGGATTCTCTGCCCACCGGCTAGCAACTGGTAAAGGACGTTAGCCGTGTCGGGGTGTAGAACGTTCCGTTACTTCATGGGACTTGTGTGGCCGGGTTGAGTGTAACGTTATGTGGGTCTATACGCTCGTCTGACGCCGGTGCCTATGCTTTGAACCATGAATTGGTGAAATATGAAATGTATTGTGAGACCCTGACCTGTTTCATTTTTTTTGGCATTTTTCAACGCGTGTTTATCGTTTTCGATTTTGCATGTTTATATGCGTTTTTATGCATGATCGGGGTTAGATATGCATGCGGGGCAGGTTCCCGGGGCCACAGGGCCTTACGGTGCGAATTTTAAAAATTTAAAAAAAAAAAATATTTTAGAGGTCTATAAATATCTAGAGTTAGATATTTTCAAAAGAAATTTTCAAAACTTCTCCACTAACTTTTCTCCATTTTCTCTTTGCCTTGTCTCTTACTTCTCGGGGGCCTGGGGCCCAGTTTTTGACGATCAGACTGCCGTTCCTTGTTATTGGCATGGTGGGCTACGCGTTCATCCGGACGAAATTTCATTCCGGCAAAGATCAGTTTTGCACGTGGATTGGGACGTCAAGTTTCTAACTCACCGAGGTAGGATCCTAGACTCCTATGACTTATAAGGGTACTACATGTAATTGTGTATGTTTTTACCGGTTAGATTGCTGTAGATCTGATTTTGATTCAAAGTTAGGTTTTCGGGTTTAAACCTACTTTTTGTCGATTTCGGTGAATGAAATCGGGTGTCGAGCGTTTCTTTCGTGGTTTTGGTGTTAGGCCTAGGCGTGTGTTTGTCCGAGGGTGTCAGATGTGAGTTTGGAGGCTTCAACTCGAGGGTTGGAGGGTTGAACCCGTAGCTTAAAAATGGTTTCTGGGCTTGTTCAGTCGACTGAACCTATGAGTTCAGTCGACTGGATCATAGTTCTTGAGGTTCAGTCGACTGGACCGTGAGGGTCAGTCAACTAAACCGTGTGTTTTGGGTGTTCTGGGCTTTTTTCTAGTGTGTTTTTCAGTCGACTGGGGGTTGGGTCCAGTCGACTGAAGTTCTGGGCTATGTGTTGGTGGTTCGGTGGTTGGGTTATGGTTTCCAATTGGTGTCCTATGATATTCAATTGATTAGTTTATGGGATTAGTCGATTCAAATACCATCGGATCCCTTTTGGTGTTCGATTGGTCATGTGGTGGTTTCGGGGGTCATGTCTTGATCCCGGGTGTTTGTTTAGATGCCGTCCTCGGGTTGACGTGCATGGTTAGGTTTGGGTGTTATGAAGCACGGTTGTGTGCGTGATGGTTATGTGGGGAACGTGCGGGTCCGTGGTTCGGTTTAAAAGTGAGATTTTGGTGAGGAACCTTTTGTGGGAGTTTGAGTTGGCCTTTGGTTAGGTCGAGTCCTGTAGGTTTGTCATTTGCGTTGGCGCGTGTGGGCGTCATGGGTCCTTGTGAATGGATGTCGTTTATATGGCGGGTGGCGTCATGAGATGTAGTTATATATGGCTATATGCGTTTAGAATTGTTTATGTGCATTTATAACTCGGCTTTATTTATGTACGGATTATGTAAGTGAATTATGTGATTTTGATATCGTTATGTGTAACGTGGTTTATGCATTAAAACTCAGAGTTTCATAGGCATGTGATGCGGTTTGTGAAGCGTAGTGTTAGTACATGATTTTATGCATCAAACCCTGGTTTAGGTTTGCATATGTGTATGAAATGGGATAGATGGCTATGTGGTTCTGTGAATGTTAACCCTGGTTAACTAGATCTGTCACGCCCCAAAACCCGGGGTCACGTGAAAATCTACCAAAATACCAATTTTAATAAAATAGAGTTTTATATCATCAAAACCATTTGTTGAAATAAAGGAAAAACCCAACAGTAATACATCTCTCATAAGGGAAAACATACAATTCTAACATACATACTATATGTCGCCTTATGGCGTACAAAACAAACTGCTTTCAGGATCAGGCATACCCAAAAAGAAAACTATAAAAGTCTTCAGCCACCGCGGGCATCACCAAAGCTACTCCTCTTCTACATCAACACCTAGAAATGGTTTTGACACGAAAATCCCACCCGTGAGCCGAAGCTCAATAGAAACAGACAATCAAGCTGTAAAGCAGGAAATATGCAATCATATAAGGTGGGAGCTGAACTCAACTACAGAATCCAAAACGATTTTTCATAAACCCCACGTTTTTCCCACAAAACTACACAAGTCTCCCAAAACGATTTTATCTCATAAAACCCATGTTTTCATCCTTCAAACCAGGTATTGTAACAAATACAAATAATCAACCATAGTTAAGGAAAAATAGTAATTAAAATATTCTTCCCTCGCGGAATGTACCATCGCAGAAAAGAGGAATATGATCCTATGTACCGACTCCATTACAAGGGGATAGAGGTAACAACTATAGACTCCTGCCCATTACCTAGTTCTAGCATCTTTTAAGACCTGCTAGGTAATGACAAGTTCTATACAGAGCACCACGACGTAAAAGCTAACTTTACGGGTAACAACCCGGGGGAAAAGAGCACCCAAACCGACCTTCTTTACGGGAACTACGCCGAAGGATAACAAAGGTTCCTACTCTACGCACGTTTCTGGACTTTCACCGAGGGCAACTCGTGCCAAATACCCGTCATCCCGGTACATCTAGATATTCTTCTCAAAACCCAAAACATTTCACAAAACCTTTCATAAATATACATTATACATGTATATATAGATCTATCCATCAATATGGAGATAAAAAAAAAATATTTCAAAATGCTTTTTCCCTTTTTCAACAAAACGTTTCAAAACTTGAGACTCAACCCCAAGGGTTAGCTCCAAACCTCCAAAACATAAAAATGTTGAGATTTTCCATCTAAAGCCACCGTTTTCAAAAAAACCCTTTGAAAACCGTCCAACCACATGTCATATAAGCAGATAAACCAAGAAAAGCGATAAACATGCTTTTTATCCGTGTAAAATAAGGTTTAAGTATAAATATGACAGTTAGCGTATTTTCTACCCGTTGAAAATACATATAATTACATAAAACACCCTTATACAGTAGGATAGTATAGAATCCTACCTCGGAGAGCTAAAAGCTCGATGTCTCAAAACTGAACTTCGTCAGAACGAGAATTCGTCCGGATGGATACGAAGCGCTCGACCTGAATAACGCGGATCTGCTATTCAACCACCAAAAACCAAGTCCCGAGCCTCCCGAAAGCTAGAGAGAAGATAGAGAAAAGGTGTAGAGGAAGAGATAGGCTTGAAAAGATATCTTGTGGCTCAAAAACCAAGGCTGTCAGCTTTTATAAAAAGTCGCGCCCAGGCACCACCGCTCGAGCGCCCAAGCACCGCTCGAGCGGACCCCTTGCCGACATAAGCTCTGGCACCCCACCGCT
>JAULJZ010154983.1:0-28789 GCA_032270985.1 Heliamphora pulchella
AGGCGACCTTTGGAGTTTGTAGTGGGGGATCACGTGTTTCTGAAGGTCTCGCCACGTAGAGGTTTGATGAGATTTGGTCGTAGCAGGAAGCTATCACTGCGTTTCATTGAACCGTTTGAGATCATTGATAGGATTGGGGAGGTTGGTTACCGTTTGGCTTTACTACCCCAGTTAGCATTTGTGCACAACGTGTTTCACGTTTCTATACTTCGGAGGTTCGAGCCTGATCCTTCAAATGTGATAGATTGGGCTGAGCTGCGGGTTGAGGAGAATGCCACTTATGAGGAGCGTCCAATGAGGATTCTTGACACAAAGGAGCGGGTGTTGCGGGACAGAACCATTGGTTATGTCAAGATCTTATGGCTTCATCACGGGGTTGAAGAAGTTACATGGGAGCTTAAGTCTGAGATACGTGCTAGATACCCGGAGCTTTTCCTTTTGTGACCTTGTTGTGAATTTCGGGGGAAAAAGTCCTTAAGGAGGGGGAGTTGTGAGACCTGGACCCGTCTCTTTTTGAGACTCATATGTATATATGTTGTGTTTTGCATATATATGTCTACGGTGTATAATTTACTCGTTTTGATTCATGTTTATGTTTATCTGAGCATGCGGGGTTGGTTCCCGGGATTGTAGGGAGTTGCCGTGTGAATTTCAAAAATTCAAAATAAAGATATTTTGGAGGCCTATAAATATCAGAACATAGATATTTTCTAAAAAGATATTTTGAAAACTTAGCTCCTAAGTTTCCTCCATATTCTCTCTGCCTTCTCTCTAACTTCTCGGGGGCCCGGGGCTTGGTTTTTGATAAACCAACTACTGATCCTTGGTATCGGCATCGAGGGCTTCGCATCCATCTAGTCAGAATTTGATTCCGGCGAAGCTCGATTTTACACGTGGATCGAGGCATCGACTTTTTGACCGAACGAGGTAGGATTTCAGATTCTACTGTTGTATAAGGGATATATATGTAATCTTATGATGTTTCACCATTTAAAAACGCATGAAAAGATGATTTGTGTTTTAGATCTAGTTTTGGGTTAAAACTATTTTTCGGCGTTCGGTTGGATGAAATCGAAAGAGGGATGTTTCTTTCGTGGTTTTATGATGGCCTTGAGCTCGAGTATTCTTTTAGATATCAAAACAGGTGTGTTTGAGGCTTGATCTAAGGTTTGGAAACTAAAGCCGTAGCTCAAAACATGATCTGGGCTGGTTCAGTTGACTGAACCCATGAGTTCAGTCGACTAGATCATCATGTGGGAAGTTCAGTCGACTGGACTGGACCTGGGAGGTCAGTCAACTAAAGTGGCTTCTGTTTTGGGTTTTCAACTCCAGTGTGTTTTTCAGTCGACTCGAGGGTGAGTCCAGTCGACTGAACCTGGCTTTTTTTGGAAAATGAGGTGTTTTGGTTCAAGCTTTCCTCGTGCAATGTTTATCCGAGGTTTTTATGAGATTCTATGATTTCAAAAAGGGTTATCGAAAGTTTTCAAAAGATGGTTTGAAAACGGAGTTGTGGGAAAACGTGTTTATTGAAGGTTTGGAGCTAGCCCGTGGGGTTGAGTCTCAACTTCTAAAACGTTTTGATGAAATATGTGTTTACATGTTTTGGTTTGATCTCCATGGTTCATGGATTGGATCTCATATATATACATGAGTTGTATATCTGCATGTGGGTTGATTTCAAATGTTATCCATAGATGTACCGGGACAATGGGTTTATGAGTGAACTTCCATTGCTCCTTGGTGAAAGTCCAGAAACGTGCGCAGCGTAGGTACCTATGGTCCTTCGGGTTAGTCCCCGTAAACGAGGTGGTTGGGTTCTTAGTACCCTCGGGCTGTGGTCTCATAAACTAAGTGGTTATCAAGTGCTTAGTACCTTCGGGGGCAGTCCCGTAAACTATGTTTTACATTGTCATAACTCCGTATAGAACTTGTCATTATCTAGCTGACCTTCGGTGGTTTAGTACTAGGATAATGGGCAGGAGTCTATTGAGGTTACCTTATCTAGTATGGCAGAGACGGTATATAGGATCTCATTTATCTTGTCTCCTCGATTGATTGTTGTCCCGAGTGGAGAATGTTGTTTTACTGCTTTCCCTTACCTGTAGCATGATAACTCTCAGGTTTATATGCATAGTTTCAAGGATGAAAATGATAGTTTTCAGATGGAAAACTGGTGGTTTTTGTGAGAAAACCGTGTTGGCTTTGGTGGTCGAGCTAGCTCCCATAATATGATTGTATAACCTGCTTTACAGCTTTATAGTCTATTTTTATTGGGCTTCGGCTCACGTGGGAGGATTTTTTGAAAACTTTTCAGGTGGACGTGAGGAGATGACCTAGATGCCCGTTGAGACGGAAGACTAGATGTAGTTTCTCCTGTTTTGTATATTTACCTTTAACATGTCATGCCTATTTCAGAAGGCAGGTTTTATACGCCTTTTGGCGATATACTTAATCATGTATGAGAATGCATATTTACAATTTTATGAGAGTTCAACTGTGGGAATTTTCTTCAGATGTTATATTTGATTTCCAACTGTAAAATCTATTTCCTTAAATAGGTGTTTTGGTGGGCTTTCGCGTGACCCGGATGTTTGGGGTGTGATATCAGCCTCTTTGTTTTTATCGTGTTGTTAAGTTTATATTATAGTATTTTAAATTCCAAGTTTCTTCTAGTGAAATCCTAAAATAAGGCATTAAACCTCATCACAATTGCTTGGTAAGATTTTCTCTCTGTCGATCTCAATGGAAATAGTATATTTGGTTAACAATTTTTTGCACGCGCCAGTGGGATAGCATACTAAATTAAAAGAAATGGTGAGCCCACAGTGGCAGGACAAGACATCACAAGAAGAAGTGGCGTCCTTGGAGGCTAACATTGAAGCAAACGTGAATCAACACCCAACAATGAATGATCATGAGCCTGGCCAATCTAATGGACAAAAGAAATTTGTTGTACACAAGATGATGCAGTAACTTATGGAAGTACTTTTTATTCCAAATGCTGAAGGGAACTAAGAGTTAATTTCAGTAATGAAGAAGGCCATGAGTGGCCCTGAACATGGAGCAATACCAATAGTGATTCCACCCAGCAAAGTGGTAAACCCCAATTTGCTACCCATAAGGCTACTGGCAGAGCCACAAGGACGATGAATGGTTTCTACCATGGGTTCTCAACAACAAATATACTATACCCCTATTTATGATCCAAGAATTACTCAACGATCAAGTTCAAGATATCGACCAGTAGTAAGTTCAGGGAGGCCACTCATAGGGGTAATTCCTCCTTTGTTACCAGTCGACCCATTTAGGGTTGAACAACCGATATCACAAGTTAAACAACTATTAAATATCCACGTTGTAATTGGCTAACACTTCATGGTCAATAGGGAACAAATAATAAAAATTGTTCAAGATTTATATGGACTAGCCCTTCAAAGGACTGAAAGTACAATGTTTCAAAAATATTACCCTCATTGGGTAGAAAATGTAGGTTTTCCTAGGAACTATAAAGTTCCTGAATCTACCCTATTTTCTAGGGAAAAAAATCAATCAACTATATAACATATTGGCAGGTTCTCTTTACAGTGTGGTGAAATAGTGAATAACGATGTCCTCAATATGTTGAGTTACTTATACTCATCAGGAAACCAACAATTCACATGAACTCAAACAGTTTTCGACCCAAAAAACTTGTCGGATAAACTCCCCCACAATCAAGGACTGTAAACAAAGAGAAACAAGGTTGATATAGGTTCCATAGGTGGGTATCACACTAATACGAATGAGAAAGTGAGGTCCGCTTAAGTAGCCATTTTCAAAAATAATCATATCATTGAGTTATGATTTCAAAGGCGGCTTTCACACTAATACAAACGAAAATACAAGGTTCGCATAGGTAGTCAATTTCTTAGACATGTATAAACATTTTGGCACGCTTTTCGAGGCAGATCCACACTAGTAAGAACTAGAATGCAAGGTTCAATAAGTAGCCATTTCCTCAAGACAACCAAGACAAAAAGACCAATACAGAGATCGGAGGGGAGTTGTCATGACCCTTTTTCTAACATGTATCCGTGAGCAGTAAGTGGGTCAAAACCCACCCAAGGCCTGCTTGTTATCTTTAGGGATTTTCATTTAGAAAAGACTTTGTAGAAGTATAAGATCTTATAAATATATCTCAGAGCTGTAACTAGCGTCATGAAGTATAATATTATAAATGAAAAACTAATTACAGAATATTACAACATTCACATCTCAAGTTTGACAATCTCCAAAAATAAACAAGCCAAAAACATCGTTTCCTTCCTTTTAAGCTATCCTAGAGATTTTTGAATTCATCTAAAATAGCATAGCAACAACTCCATAAGCATAAAGCTCGTATGAGTACTCAGATATTATATTACAAGTTTTACCATGGATTCAAGCAATTCAAAATAATTTGTTCAAGATCTAGTTTTCAATTATCAAAGCCATTTTCAGTTTTAAAGTGTCAACTGTAATCGTAATCAGTTTTAAGGCATCAACTATAACCATAGTCAATTTTAAGATGTCAACTGTAACCATCAGAATTATTTTCGATTTGAAGGCGTCAACCATACCCATCACAAAGTTGATATCTCGACAACATAAAAATATATTTACATACGCATATAAAATGATATCCATGGTAAAGTAAAAACTGTTAATTTGGCAATCATCCGTATAAACAAAAACTAGTATTTTTACGATTCATTAGCACAAGTAAAACTATTATTTTCACAAATCATTAGCATTTTTCAAAGAATAGAAATTTAAAGATATGCCAAATAATTTATTATTTGAGACTCACCAATTTTAGCCAACATTCAATCAATCACATCTTTATCAAAAATCTCCAACAAATCTAATAAAAAATGCATAACAAATTGGTAGTGATTTTCCATAATATAAAGAATTTATTTTTGTTTGCTTGTTCAATCACAATATTTTATGTGAAATTATAATTTACAAATTATTCTTACTTGTTAGTTGAGGCAACCCAAGAGGGACTAAATTAGATTTTAAAACGATAATAACAATTTAAATTTTTTTTTATAAAACCTTTTAATTTCACAAGCAAATATGGTAGGCAATAAAGTAATGAGAAAATTAAAGAGGTTAGGGAGAGAGAAAATGAGCCAGATGCCGAGATTTATAATGGATCGGCTTCTTCTAAGCCACGTCGACTCTTCAAGACTCACCTTGAGAATATCCACTAAGATTGAATGATTCACAGACGCATTCAAAAGCCTTTTACAACCTCAAGAATATTCTACAAAATAATCTTCTATTTGTTCTAATCTCTCTTGAACTCTTCTTTAAAGAGGATCACTCGCTCTCTTAATGGATCAAGGTAACTCACCTTCTATTACGATAAATGAGAGAATCAAAGATTCACTAGCACACTCTCTTCACAAATCATTGGAAATAAATGAACAAGAAAGAGTGAGAATCGGTTAGAGGAGTAAATGAGAAATAAATGCTTTCTTCAAGATTTTGAGCTTTTGATTCAAGCAATAGAACAGTGTCTAGTTGATTGGAACTCTAAAAACATACTCCTTGTATAGTCATCAGAAGTAAATTCATCGTTGGTGAGTTGATGGAAGCGATTAATATTCTGAAATCCAACCGTTGGAACCAGAGCGAGATTTGAAATCTGTCGCAAGTGTCGACTCAAAACCATTTTGTGTCAACACAAAACATCTAGGGCTTGGTTCTTCAAGTGGTTGTGTCGAATCACATCTTCGTTGGTGTCGACCCAATTTCTGTATTTACCTCATCCACACAGTGGTGCCATCTCATAAAACATTTGGTGTAGACCTCATACATTTATTTAGATTTTCAGGTGAGATTTTGGTGTCGACTTATATATCTTTGGTGTCAGAATAGCTACTGGAAATTTGGTGTCGACTCAAAATCGATGTGGTGTCGACTCATAAAGTTACAGTCAGCCTCGAGACTTTTAGAGTCAACTCATCTTCATTTGGTGTCGACTCATAAAATCTCAGATAACCTCGGTTGTTTTAATGTCGACTCATCTACATTTTGTGTCAACCCAAAATTCTTGTTTTTGAAAGGAACATTTGTGTCGACCTAAAAATCTTTGGTGTCGACCCGTTTTGACTTGGAATCGGAAGATGACTTGTAGCTCTGGTGTCGACCCATTTCTCTATGGTGTTGACTCATTTTGTTTCCCAGAGGGTGTTTTAGTGTCGACTTATGTGAATTTGGTGTCAACCCATAAAGCCCAAAGTTTGGAACCCAAAGGATCATTTGGTGTCGACTCAAAATACTTTGATGTCAACCCAAAATGAATCCCGATTTGATACTGGAGGTGTCGACCAAAAATCATTTGGTGTCGATTCATGTGAGCTCCTGAAACTGTTGGAGGCAAAACTGGCAAGATCATTCTTTTTACAAACAATTTTTTGTAAAAAATTAACTGAGCGGGCCAACGTTGAAACGGGGTCCAAATAAAACTTTTGATGTTGAACGATTAAAATTAAAACCCGTGCAACCAAAGTTAATTTAGAAGAATACATTTTATCGGTCAAATCTTCAGCTACGTTTTTTATTTCGAGTTGAAACTCCCGTCAGACCTTCTATTGTATTCCCTTATGCGATTGTCGAATGTAGTGTGGGCTACAAACTATCAAGAACTCATACAGGCAAAACCTGAACAGCTTTAGTTTTGAAGACCAGTTATGAAACTGGTTCAGTCTACTCGCATATTTATAGAGTTACAGCAGGGACCTGTGGAGTAATTATGAGTAAAGCATCTAGTGGAACTCAGACAACCATCAGCGGTTTCTATAATTAAGCAAACCTATAGCGGTATTTATAATTATGAAAAACTAGCAGCAGTTTCTATAATTTTCATAAAATACTGAATTACAGTTCACACCACTAAAAAACTATAATTGCACTCTGACAAATAATCTCAAAACTTTCTTGTATTAAGCTCATGTTATTACATACTTATCATTTCTCCCCACATTAAGATTCCTGATACCTACAAATTAAATATAATTATTGACAATTTAATTTAATCGACATCTAGAAATTCTTTAAGCCTTTTCGCTTAATTTATTTGACTATCGGATAATCAAATCCACCTACAAGGTTTAGTCTATTCAAAACTTATAACTTCCTTAAGGGGTATCGTCAATCCCGATCTTTTGGGACGTAAATTCTGTCAATAATTAATATTTGTCATCTAAATAATATTGATATCCAACTCAGAAGGAATATAAGCCCATATAAGATCGTACCCTAATGAATCAAAATAACGAATATGAAATATATGTAAATCAATAATTATTTCAGGATTAAGAGCATAAGCACTATTCACAATAACCTTGGGGTGTAAATTAATTTATATAGTCAGTACAAAATTAATTTATATAGTCAGTACAAAATTAATTATCTCAATATATCAGTTCAATACACATAAAGTGTACTAGCACAGAGAGTTGGAACAATAAACGACGCTATTATCTATTTCTCGTAATCAAGACAGGCCTACTAAAACTCCGTGCTACAGTCGTACCGATGGTATGTCCATTTCTATCTAAACTGTGAACATAAAATTTATATTCTACAATACCCTAAAATCTAAACTTCTGTGTGTAAGCGACAGTCTACACACCAGATTAAATACTAAATAGAATATCAAACATCCGTACATAACATTAAAGAAATTATATACATATATTGCTCATGAAGATTCTCATAAAATAGAAAATTAATTTTATTAAAATAAAATTAAATACTAAAAATATGATTTTTAGTATACCAACCCTAACAATCTCTCACTTATACTCAAAACCATGCTGCCAGACACCTGACTCCCATGCCCTCTACATGATTATCAAAAGTTTTAGCCGGTAAGCTCTTTCTAAAATGATCTGCAAGGTTATCTCCTGATGCAATCTTGGTCACAATAACATCACCTCTCTGTATAATTTCTCGTATCAGGTGATACTTACGCTCAATGTGCTTTCTTTTTTTGTAGACCCTTGGCTCCTTCGAATTTGTAACTACTCCACTATTGTCACAATAAAGTGTAATAGCTGACCGAATTGAAGGAACCACCTCTAGATCCAACAGAAAGTTTCTGAACCAAACTGCCACCTTGGATGCTTCAAAAGCTGTCATATACTCGGCCTCTATGGTGGAATCAGCAATGCAGGACTGCTTAATACTCCTCCAACTTATAACTTCACCTTCTAAGGTAAACACATATCCTAAGGTAGACTTACGAGAATCTTTGTCAGACTGAAAATCTGAGTCTGTGTACCCCAAAGGTACTAGACTGTCTGTCTGGTAAACCAACATATAATCTTTAGTTCTTTTCAAGTATTTGATTATATTCTTTACCGCACTCCAATGCTCCTGTCTCAGATTAGACTGATATTTACTAACCATGCCAATGGCAAAATAGATGTCAGTTCTAGTGCAAAGCATAGCATACATGAAGTTTCTTACTGTCGAAGCATAAGAAACCACCTTCTTCTTCTCTATCTCATTAGGTGTCTTAGGACACTGATCCTTAGATAGAGTGATTCCATACTTGAAAGGGAGAAACCCTTTCTTGGAATCCTGTATTCAAAAACGAGCAAGAATATCATCGATATACTTTGCTTGTAATAAGCCTAACATCCTTTATTTTCGATCTTGCACAAGCTTGATCCCAAGGATGTGACTTGCTTTTTTCAATTCCTTCATATCGAACTGCCCAGATAATCATACTTTAACCATAGATAATGCCTCCACATCATTTTTGATGAGCAAGATATGTCTACATAAAGTACTAGAAAAATCACCACACTTTCGTCATACTTTTTGTACACACAAGGTCAAAAATCATAAGATTTTATGACTTGATCAAACTGAGTGTTCCAAGACCTTGATGTCTACTTAAGTCTATAAATGGATCTCTTAAGCTTACACTATTAGTGTTGGTATATTGAAAACTATTATTTTTAATATTTAATTTTATTTTAATAAAATTAATTTTTTTATTTTATGAGAATCTTTATGAGCAATGTATGTATATTATTTTTTTGATATATATGGATGTTCAACATTCTGTATAGTATTTAATCTGGTGTGTAGAGTATGACTTACACACAGAAGAACAAATTTTAGATTCTTACAGAATATGAGTTTTATTTTCACAGTTTAGATAGAAATGGATATACCATCGATACGACTATCACTTTTGGCTGTTTGAGTCGACACGATTAAGCTTTGGGTCAACACAAATTTACCGAGAGTCAGACAACAAATTTGAGTTGACACTATATGGAAAGGGGTCGACACTTTTTCTCGTAGTGTCTTTTCTATACAGTTTTGGGTTAGCTCAGCACACATATGTGTTGACACTTTTTCAAGTGCTGTCGACACTTTTCACATATCAATGGAGAATATCAAAAGTTTTGAAATGCATTGAAAAGACATGGTTAGTATGGCATATTAATCATGAATTTGGAGCACATAACATACTATGTTTCCTTCTAATATAGCATATTCTTTCTTCATTTAAGGGTTTTGTGAAAATGTTAGCTAGTTGGTAATCTGTGCCTATGAATTTGAGTTCTATATTACCTTTTTGCACATGACCTCGTATAAAATGATGTCTAATCTCAATATGCTTGATTCTTGAGTGTTATATTGGGTTTTTGGATATGCTAATTGTACTTGTGTTATCACATTTTATAGGGATATGATCTAAACCAAAACCATAGTCCTCTAATTGTTATTTCATCTAAAGAACTTATGCACAACAGCTACTAGCTGCTATGTACTCAGCCTCGGCTGTAGACAAGGCTACTGAGTTTTGTTTCTTGATAAATCAAGAGATTAGTGAGTGTTTTACTAATTGACAAGTTCCACTTGTACTTTTTCTATCTACTTTATATCGATAAAATCAGCATCTAAATAGCCGAATAACTCAAAGACTATCCTCTAGGATAGAATAATCTTAGATTTTGTGTACCTAATAGGTATCTGAAGATGCGCTTAACAGCGGTCAAGGTGATTCCTTTGGATAAGATTGAAATCTTGCACACATTCATACACTAAACATGATATCAAGACGGCTAGCAGTTAAATATAATAGAGATTCAATCATACCTCTATATCGCTTTTCATCAACTACTATACCATCTTCGTTCTTGTGAAACTTTGTTATAGGACACATCGGAGTTCCCATAGGTTTTGCTTTCAACATATCAAACCTCTTCAATATGTCCCGCGTGTACTTAACATGATTGATGTAGATTCTTTTTTTATTTTGTTTGATTTGAAGTCCAAGAAAGTAGTTGAGCTTACCCATCATGCTCATCTCGAATTCTGCCTCCATACACTTAGCAAAGTCTTTGCAAAGAGATTGGTTAGTTGAACCAAAAATAATGTCATGTACATAAATTTAGGCAACTAGCATATCATTTCCTTGAGACTTGATGAAAAGAATGGTATTAATTTTTTCCGCTTAAAAACTCATTTTCAATCAAGAATTTGCTTAGCCTTTTGTACCATGTTCTAGGTACTTGCGTTAAACTATTAAGAGCCTTAGTAAGTTTGTAAACATGGTTTGGAAAATTTGAATTTTTAAAGCCAGAAAGTTGTTTTATAAAAACTTCCTCCGAGATAAAATCATTTAAAAAGGCGCTTTTGACATCCATTTGATTGAGATTGTAGTTTTTAAAGCATGCACAAGTAAGCAACATCTCAATGGCTTTAAGCCTAACCACAAGAGCAAAAGTCTCATTAAAATCGATACCTTCTTCTTGATTGTAACCTTGGGCTACCAATCGAGCTTTGTTCTTAAGAACTACTCCATTTTCATTCATTTTGTTTCTAAAAACTCATTTTGTACCAATGATAGAGTGTCCCTTAGGTCTTGGGACTAAATTTCAAATTTGTTTTTTTCAAATTAATTAAGCCTTTCTTGCATAACCAAGGTTCAAAACTCATCGTTTTCGGCTTCCTCAAAATGTTTTGGTTCAATTTAGAAAAGAAATGCTAAATTTCTATAAACATTATGTAGATAGGATCGAGTTTTGATACCTTGAGATGGATCACCAATGATAAGATCTTTTTGTTGACCATAACCATACCTCCATTCCTTAGGTAAATTTGAATTTTCTAGATTTGAAGATCCAACAGCTTGTTGGACTTCATTTTGCTGATGATTTGAAGCATCCTCTTGATTCGGTTATTCCCTTTCTTTGATGAAGATATCTTCAACACCTTTTTCTATGTCAACTAAGTTATCTTCAAAAAAATCATTTGAAGAACCAAGGTTAGATTCATCAAAAGCAACATGTATAGATTCTTCAACAATTAGGGTCCTTTTGTTGAAAACTCTATACGGTTTGCTAGATAAAGAACATCCTAAGAAAATACATTCATTAGATTTTGCGTCGAACTTGCCCAATAGTTTTTTGTTGTTATTCAAAACAAAACATTTGCACCCAAAGGCGTAAAAATAGCTAATGTTAAGTTTTCATCCATTCCATAGCTCATATGGGGTTTTCTTGAGAGAAACTCGTGTCATAACTCTATTTATGATATAAAAAAAAAGGCGATATTGACAGTCTCAGCCCAAAAGTATCGTGGTACATTATTTTTACAGAGCATGGTTCTAGCCATTTCTTTTAATGTCCTATTCTTTCTCTCAACAACTCTATTTTGTTGAGAGGTTCTAGAAGCAGAGAAGTTATGGTTAATACTATTTTCATCACAAAATTTTTTAAAATATTTGTTTTCAAATTTTTTACCATGATCACATCGGATACTTATGATTTAAAAACCTTTTTCATTTTGAACTCTCCGAGATAATTTTACAAAAGAGGCAAAAACTTCATCCTTATGAGCTAACAATAGCACCTAAGTATATCTAGAGAAGTCATCAACAATAATAAAGGAATATCTCTTGTCTCAAAAACTTAAAGTCCTTATTGGACCAAATAAGTCCATGTGTAATAGTTGTAATGGCCTAGCAGTTGAAATCTCAATTTTAGAATGAAAAGAACTTCTAACTTGTTTGCCTTGTTGACATGCATCACACACTTTGTCTTTTTCAAATTTGATTTAGGATAACTCAATCACCAATTCCTTTTTCAAAAGTTTAAAAATCAAGTTCATGTGTGCATGTCCAAGCCTTCTATGCTAGAATCAACTATTATCACTCAAGGCGGCTGAGCACTTGGTGTCATTTTTGGAAAGATCATTTAGAGTAAATGTATAAACATTTTCATGCCTATGACCTTCAAAAATAACTTTGTTATTGGTTGAATCTTCAATAATACACTTAGCATGATCAAGGACAACCTTGTGACCTTTGTCACAAGGTTGGCTTCTGCTAAGAAGGTTATGCTTCAAACCATCAACAAGTAAAATATTTTCAATAGAAGGGGAAAGAATTTTACCGATACAACCGATTCCTATAATTTTCTCTTTGCTATTGTCATCAAATGTTATAAATCCATCATCCTTTGGTTTGAGGGATGCAATCAGATCGCCTGTCATGTGTCTTGAGCAACCGCTATCAAGGTACCACATCCCCCCTTGAATGAGAACTTGAAACATACCTGCAATGAGAATCAATTTTTGATTATTGGTTCCCAAATTTTCTTGGGTCCTTTAGAGTTAGTTTCTTGAGGATGTGTTCCCTTAGGAACCCAAACCTTCTTGACAAATAGATTGAAAGATTCTCTATGTGGACAATGTGTGACAGTGTGTCCATGTTTATAGCAATGAAAACATGTAACGTTTTTATGATTTGAAGATACTTTGACAAAAATATTGCATAAGGACTTTTGTTTCTTCTTTGGTTTATACCTAATCGTGGCTTTATCAAAAACTCATTTTTGCATGCCGAGAAATTTATCTAAGTTGTTCTTTTTTTGAGTGAACTTATAAACTATTTTTGTAAGGTTTTCAACCTTTTCAATCAAACATTTGTTCTCATCCTTCAAAATAGAAAGTTGTTTTGATAAAGCAAGTTTTTCATTTTTTAAACTTTCAATTTCACTAGAGAGGAAAGAACCAACTTCTTTAAAATATAGTTCTTAGCACCTATTTTTCTCAATTTATCATGTAAATCTTCAAATGCATTTTGCAACTCATCTAAAGAGAATCAGTCATGGGTTATCTCATCATCTTCTTTAGCTACGAGGCATAGATTTGCAACCTCATTTTCTTCTTTTTCGTCTTCGGAGGTACTGTCATTGCTTTCGCCCCATGCAGCTATCATGGCTTTCTTAAAGCCCTTTTTGAATTGCTTTTTTAGCTGAGGACATTCAGTCTTGACGTGTTTTGGCTTTTTACATTCATAGAAAATTATTTCATCTTTCTTGTGATCGATTTTGAATCTGCTAGAACTGCCGTTGATTTGGTAGGCTTGTCTTTGTATCCTTCCTTCCTGAAGAATCTTCTTCCTCCTTGTTTCTTATTTCTAAGAAATCATTTAAATTTCTTCATGATGAGGGCTATATCTTCATTCTCATCACTTGAGGAATCTTCGTCGAATTCTTCATCATGGGTAAAGGATTTAAAGCCAATACCTTTCTTCTTTTTGTTGTCATCCCCATCGTCCATCTTTATATTCATCTCATGGGTTATGAGATGTGAGATCCTGACCTGTTTTCTTTTTTGGCATTTTTCGACATGTGTTTACCATTTCTATTTTAACATGTTCATATGTGTTTTTATGCATGTTCGGATTTAGATATGCATGCGGGGTTGGTTCCCGAGGCCGTCAGGCGCTGTGATGCAGATTTCAAAAAAAGATATTTTTGTGGCCAATAAATATCTCGCGTTAGATATTTTCAAAAGATATTTTTAAAACTTCTCAGCTAAGTTTGTTTTTTTTTTCTCTCTACCTTCTCTCTAACTTCTCGGGGGTCGGGGGCTCAGTTTTCGACGATCCAACAGTGGATCCTTGCTATTTGCACGGTGGGCTACGCGTTCACCCGGACAGAATTTTATTTCGGTGTAGTTTAGTTTTGCACGTGAATCAAGGCATCAAGTTTTAAACTCAACGAGGTAGGATCCTAGACTCTCATGTCTTATAAGGGTGCTACATGTAATCGTGCGTGCTTTTACTATTTTAAAATGCATGAAATTGCTTTATGTTTTAAAGTTAGGTTTGGGTTCAAAACAACTTTTCATCGATTTCGGTTGGATGAAACTGTGTTTCAAATGTTTCTTTCGAGGTTTTGGTGTTAGGGTTGAGTGTGTGTATGTCCGAGGGTGTTAGATGGAAGTTTAGAGCCTTTGATTCGAGGTTTGGGAGGTTGAAACAGTGGCTCAAAAATTGTTTTTTCCTAGGTTTAGTCAACTAGATCGTGGGGTCAGTCGATTGTATCGTGGATCTGTGGGTTCAATCGACTGGATCGTGAGGGTCAGTCGACTGAACCGTGTCTTTGAGGTATTTTTGTGAGATTTTAGTATGGTGTTTGGGTCGACTGGATGGGGTCCAGTTGACTGGGGGTCTGGGTTGTTTTGTTTTGTTGTTTGGTGGTTAGGTCTATGGTTTTCAACGATATTCAGTTGATTGATATATGGAATTAGTCAACTAGAATACTGTTGAATTCCTTTGGGGCTTTGTTCGTTATGTTGTGGCTTCGGTGGTCGTGTCGTGGCCTCGGGTGTTTGTGTAGGTGTCATCTTCGGGGGTGACGTGCATGGTTAGATACGGGTGTTGGTGAACGGTTATGTGCGTGGTGGTTAGTGCATCGTTAGGTGCAGGACGTGTGGGTCTGTTGTTTGTTTTATAAGTGGTTTCTAGTGAGGACCATTTTGTGGGAGATTCAGGTGTTGGTTTTTGGGTTAGGTTTTGGTTTTTTCTACACCGTTGGTTATCCCATTGAGTGGACGGGTCGTTCGGTGAGCGGTTGATGGGTGTGTGGCATGTGATGTCGTGTCGGGTTATGTGGCGTCGTTATGTGAAATGTCGTAGTTATACGTGCTTTTGATGCTTATAGAACTATGGTTAGTTTTATTCTTGCATGTTGTAGGATGGGTATGTGGTCCTATGTGGTCATATGTGATCTTATGCGGTTATGATGTATTTAAGATCTGATATATATATATATATGCATGTGTTACATTATTTCAACTCTGGTTTTAAAAAATTGTATATGCTGCGGCAAATTTTGGTCCTTCGGTGAAAGTCTGTGAAGATATCTATTGGTTTTTGTCAGCAATGCATATGAAGGGCGGATAGTTATCCTACGGTGAAAGTCCGTGAAGCTATATGATGAGGGGCGGATAGTGGTCCAACGGTGAAAGTTCGTGAAGTTATATGTTAATTCTACATGTGTTGCGTTATATACATGGTGTGTGTTACATGTGAGGCTCGTGGGAGTCTTGGCTCATAGGAGTCTATGTTTATTGGTGAGGCTTTGTGCTATATATATCAAATTATTTTCTAGGCTCTGATGAGTCGGGATATAAAACCATTTTCAAAACTGTTTTCTTTGAGACTCTTGGGAGTTCTCATATAAAACTATTTTTCAACTGTTTTCTTCTCGAGCTCATATGAGTTCAGATATAAAACCGTTTTTATGGCTCGTGTGAGTCGAAAACTACACTTCGTTTTCCAAGCATATTTTGTTTATATTGTATGCCTGTCCAATTTTTGCTGAGCTTTGGCTCACGGTGTGCGATTTGAAATATTTTTCAGGTACCGATCGTGTGGGTTAATTTAGGGTTGCCGATTGAGGCGGGTGATCGATAGTCTTCTTTTGGTTCTTTTGAACCATATATGTTTACATGTTTCTCGGTGTTGAAATCGTGTAATGTAGCCATTTGGGCGGATATATTAAATGCATGTATGGTTTAAATTCTAAGTAAATATCGGGTTAAGTGTTTTATATGGTTGTTTATGGGCATCTCACGTGACCTGGAGTTTGGAACGTGACAGAATGATATCGAAGCTCTGGGTTTGAATACCTAAGAGCCGTGGGAAGGGCGTATCACCGTGTGAGGTTGATTACGTGTACTTGATTGCATGTGTTTAGATGTTTTGATATCATGAATGTGTTAGCATGTTAAGCATGAGAATGTTATGTATGTGTGAGCATTGGGGTTGAACCTTAGTAGTGATTAGTCTTGCCTTTGGGCATTTGGCTTAGCAAACTTAGGAGCCAAGTTAGAAATGCATTTAGCTGATGTGATTTCTAGCAGGGAATCTGAGTAGATTTTCTAAATTGACGTGTCATTCTTGTCGATTCTTCTCGGTATGTGAGATTTGTTTAGCATGAACCTATGTGACTACGTATTAGCATGCTTATGTGATTCGTGCTTACATGTTGCATCTTATGATCTGTGTTTCTTTCATGTAGCCATGATGTTTACATGAAGAGAATAAGGCCGTGGCCATGGTTTTGGAAAAAGGGATGTGCCTATCCCTGATGCTAGGGATGCAAATGCTCCTCGAGGACCGATGGACACGATTGAGTTGATGCGAGTGCTGGTAGGTTCTATCCAGCAGTTGGTTGGGACCTCTAGGGGGAGAGAGAGACCCCGAGTTGAGGGTGACGGTGGCGATCTGGAAGCTTAGACATATAGATCCTCCTAACTTTGCTGGGGATCCTGATCCTACAGTGGCAACAAAGTGGATAGAGCTGGTGACTCAAATTCTTGATACATTGCAGATAGTGGAGAACGATCTGTGGGTTTCTTTTGCTGCCTTTCAGTTGAGAGGAGATGCGCACGAGTGGTGGAAATACGCTTTGACCACTGTGGAGGGCACGTGGGCAGCATTCACGAGAGTTTTTCTAGAGAAATATTTTCCTACTTCATCTAGAGACTTGTATAAAAAGGAGTTCTATACTTTCACCCAGGGAGTGATGGGTGTTATGCAGTATGAGGCCAGGTTTTCTGGCCTATCTCGTTTTGCACCGGAGTTGGTGGCGACAGATGAGCTGAGGTCGAGGCAGTGTGAGCGGGGTTTGAGGCCCGTGATCAGAGAGAGAGTGTCCGGCATGGGGCTGCGTGTGTTTACAAAGCTGGTGGAGGCTGCAGCGAGGATTGAGAACACTTTAACTGAGATTCGGGCTTCCAAGAAGGCCAGGACACCGCAGAGTGGGATAGAGGCTCAGACAAGTGGGAGTTCTTGCAAGAGGAAGAAGTCCTCTGGTATTAGTTTCCATCCATCTGGGTTACCACAACACTTCTCTATACCAGCACCATCGGTGGCTTCGTCGGGGAGGCCAGAGCAGAGGGAGGTTAGATGTTATCGGTGTGGACAGCCAGGGCATCGTGTGTCAAATTGCCCGCAGCAGAGGCAGAACCAGGATCCACAGTTAAGGAAATCCTAGAGTCCCATACCGAATCAGTCACAGGGGAGAGGGTCGCCGATTTGTTTTGGATGTGGTCAGAGTGGACATATTCGCTGGAACTGTCCCCAGAGAGAGAGCGCGCTGAGCACTGTAGGCACACCAGAGGCTTCATTTGTGCAGGATCGATAGCAGCATCCCGCAGTTTAGAATTCTCAAATTGTAGGTCGAGTACTTCAGTTCAGTAAGTGCGGCAGCCGACAATGCTAGGTTATGGTGGACAGACCAGGATGACGCAGGGCCAAATGATACAGAACCTAGTTCTTCTAGGGCACCGATTGTGCCGGATGATACAGATGTTTCTCCAGTGCGCAGAGGTATTTTCTAAGTATGCAGGCTTTGGGCCAATTTCTTCATTTCATCTGTTGGGGGTTGGTGATGGATTCCATCAGTGGTGTGTTGTGTTGAGATAGCAGTTGGTGAGGATGTGAGGTTAGGGTAAGTTGTAGATCCCGTGTCTTTGAGATAGTTAGCCATTGTTTAGGATGCCTGACCTTATTTGACTATATCCTAAGAATGATGTGGCTAACCATCTCTTATCCCTGTGTCGATTGCGATCGACGTGGTTTTTTTTTTCTTTTGACCATGTGCTGAATTTTGGGGATGAGATTCCATTAAGAGGTTAGAGTTGTGAGACCCTGACCTATTTTTTTTTTGGCTTTTTCGACTCGTGTTTACCGTTTCTATTTCAGCATGTTCATACATGTTTTTATGCATGTTTAGGTTTAGATATGCATGCGAGGTTGGTTCCTGAGGCCGCCAGGCGCTGTGATGCGGGTTTAAAAAAAAGAAGATATTTTCATGGTCTATACATATCTCACATTAGATATTTTCAAAAGATATTTTCAAAGCTTCTTAGCTAAGGTTTTTTTTTCTCTTTGCCTTCTCTTTAACTTCTTGAGGGCCTGGAGCCCGATTTTTTACGATCTAACAGCAGATCCTTACTATTGGCACGGTAGGCATACGCATTCATCTGAACAAAATTATATTTTAGCGAAGTTCGATTTTCCACGTGGATTAAGGCGTCGAGTTTTTAACTCAACGAGGTAGGATCCTAGACTCTCATGCCTCATAAGGGTGCTACGTGTAATCGTGTGTGCTTTTACTGTTTTAAAATACATGAAATCGCTTTATATTTCAAAGTTGCGTTTTGGGTTCAAAACCATTTTTCGTCAATTTTGGTTAGATGAAACCGTGTTTTGAATGTTTCTTTCAAGGTTTTGGTGTTAGGTTTAGGTGTGTGTATATTCGAGGGTGTTGAATGGGAGTTTAGAGGCTTTGATTCGAGGTTTGGGAGGCTGAAACAGTGGCTCAAAAACTATTTTTTCCTAGGTTTAGTTGAGACTAGATCGTGGGGTCAGTCGACTGGATCGTGGGTCTGTGGGTTCAGTCGACTGAATCGTGAGGGTCAATCGACTGAACCGTGTCTTTAGGGCATTTTTGTGAGATTTCAGTAGGGTATTTGGGTCGACTGGATGGGGTCCAGTTGACTGGGTTTCTGGGTTGTTGTGTTTTGTTGTTTGGTGGTTGGGTATTTGGTTTTCAATGGTATTCAGTTGATTAAAATATGGGATAAGTCAACTGAAATACTGTTAGAATCCTTTAGGGCTTTGTTTGTTGTGTTGTGGCTTTGGGGGTCATGTCGTGGACTCGGGTGTTTGTGTAGGTGTCGTTTTCGGGGGTGATGTGCATGGTTAGATACAGGTGTTGGTGAACGGTTAGGTGCATAGTGGTTAGTACACGTTGGGTGCGGGACGTGTGGGTCCATTATTTATTTTAAAGGTGGTTTCTGATGAGGACCATTTTGTAAGAGATTCAGGTGTTGGTCTCCGAGTTAGGTTTTGGTTTTTTCTGCACCATTGGTTGTCCTAGTGAGTGGACAGGTCGTTCGGTGAGCAGTTGATGGGTGTGTGACATGTGATGTCGTGTCGAGTTATGTAGCGTCGTTATATGAAATGTCGTGGTTATACGTGCTTTTGATGCTTATAGATTTAGTTTTATTCTTGCATGTTGTAGGACGAGTATGGGGTCCTATGTGGTAATATGTGATCTTTTGTGATCATGATGTATTTAAGCTATGATATATATATGCATGTGTTGCATTGTTTAAACTCTGGTTTTAAAAAATTATATATGTTGCGGCGGATTTTAATCCTATGGTGAAAATCTGTGAAGATATCTGTTGGCTTTAGTCAGCAATGCGTATGAAGAGCGGATAGTAGTCCTACGGTGAAAGTTCATGAAGCTATATGATGAGGGGCAAACAGTGGTCCAACGATGAAAATCTGCGAAGTTATATGTTAATTCTACATGTGTTGCGTTATATATATGACGTGTGTTACATGTGGGGCTCGTGGGAGTTTGGACTCGTAGGAGTCTATCTTTGCTGGTGATGCATTGTACTATATATATCAAGTTATTTTCTAGGCTCTGATGAGTCGTGATACAAAATTATTTTCAAAACAGTTTTCTTTGAGACTCTTGGGAATTCTCATACAAAACTATTTTTCAACTGTTTTCTTCTGGAGCTCGTATGAGTTCAGATATAAAACCGTTTTTAGGGCTCGTGTGAGTGGAAAATTGCACCTTGTTTTCCAAGCATATTTTGTTTATATTGTATGCTTGTCTAGTTTCTGCTTAGCTTTGGCTCACGGTGTGAGATTTGAAATATTTTTCAGGTACTGATCGTGTGGGTTGATTCGGGGTTGCCGATTGAGGCGAGCGACCGATAGTCTTCTTTTTGTTCTTTTGAACCATGTATGTTTACATGTTTTTTGGTGTTAGAACCTTGTAATGTAGCCGTTTGGGCGGATATATTAAATGCGTGTATGGTTTAAATTCTGAGTAAATATCGGGTTGGGTGTTTTATATGGTTGTTTATGGACGTCTCACGTGATCCAGAGTTTGGGACGTGACAGAATGGTATCAGAGCTCTACGTTCGAATACATAAGAGCCGTGGGAAGGGTGCATCACAATGTGAGGTTGATTGCGTGTGCTTGATTGCATGTGTTTAGATGTTTTGATAACATGAACGTGTTAGAATGTTAACCATGAGAATGTTATGTATGTATGAGCATGGGGATTGAACCTTAGGAGTGATTAGTCTTGTCTTTGGGCATTTGGCTTACCAAACTTGGGAGTCAAGTTAGAAATGCATTTAGCTGACATGATGATTATCTAGAAAATTCAATATGATGGACTTGGGATCACCCAATCACATCCTTGGGATCAAGCTTGTGGGAGATCAGAAATAAAGGATGTTGGGCTTATCACAACTAAGTATATCGATGATATCCTTGCTCATTTTAGCATGTAGGATTCTAATAAAGAGTTTCACCCTTTCATGCATGGAATCGCTCTATCCAAGGATTAGTATTCAAAGACACCTGATGAGATAGAGAAGATGGAGGTGGTTCCTTATGCTTCAGCTGTAGGAAGCCTAATGTATGCTATACTTTGCACTAGACCCGATATTTATTTTGCCGTTGGCATGGTTGACAGATATTAGTCTAACTCAGGATAGGAGCATTGGACTATGGTAAGGAATATAATCAAGTACCTAAAAAGAACTAAGAATTATATGTTGGTTTACCAGGGAATCAGTCTAGTACTTTTGGGATACACAGACTCAAATTTTCATTCTAACAAGGATTCCCGCAAGTCTACCTCAGGATATGTGTTTACCTTAGGAGGTGGAGCTATTAGTTGGAGGAGTATCAAGCAGTCCTGCATTACTGATTCCACCATAGAGGTCGAGTACGTAACAGCTTCTGAAGCAGCCAACGAGGTCGTTTGGCTCAGAAACTTCTTGTTGGATCTAGATGTGGTACCTTCAGTTCAATGCATGGAAGTCAGATGAATGGTAGTCTGGTTTTGAGTATAAGTGGCAGATTGTTAGGGTTGTATACTAAAAATCATATTTTAGTCTTTAATTTTGTTTTAATAAAATTAATTTTTATTTTATGAGAATCTTAATGTGTAATGTATACAATATTATTTCTTTAATGTTATGCATGGATATCTTTTATTCTATACAATATTTAATTTGGTATGTACAGTACGGCTTGCACACAGAAGATCAGCTTTTAAGTTCTGGTAGAATATAAGTTTTTGTTCACAATTTAGATGAAAATGGGCGTACCATTGGTACGACTGTAGTACAGAATTTTAGTAAACCTGTCTTGGTTACGGAGAATAGATAATAACGTCGTCTATTATTCTGACTCTCTGTGCTAGTACATTTTGTGTATATTGAATGGGACATATTGGTGTAATTAATTTTATACTGATTATATAAATTAATTTACACTTCAAGATTATTATGAATAGTGCTTATACTCTTAATCCTAAAATAATTATTGATTTGCATATATTAAATATTCATTATTTTGATTCATTAGAAGGTGCGATCTTATATAAGTTTATATTCTCGATAAGTTAGATAACGATATTATTTATATGGTGAATATTAATTATTGGCGAAATTGACGTCACGAATGATCGGCATTAACGAGACCCCCTTAAGAAAACTTATAAGTTTTAACCGGGTCAAACCCTGCCCGTGGATTTGATTATCTGACAGTCAAATAAGATAAGTGGAAGAATTTAAGGAATTTAAAAATGTCGATTAAATTAAATTGTCAGTAATTAAATTTAATTGGCGGGTATCGAGAATCTTAACGTGGGGAGACAAGTTAAGCATTTAATAACAGGAGCTCAATACAAGAATGTCTTGAGATTATAGATTAGAGTGTAATTACAATTCTTTAGTGGTGTGAACTGTAATTTAGTGTTTTACAAAAATTACAGAAATCGCTGCAAGGTTTTCATAATTTCAGATACTGCTATGAGGTTTGCTTAATTGCAAAAATCGCTAGATGGATATCTGTGTTCCACTAAATATTTTCGTCATAATTACTCTACAGGTCCTTACTGTAGCCCTATAAATATGCAGGTAGGCTGAACCAAATTCATAACTTGTTTTCAAGACTGAAGCTGCTAGGTTCTGTCGGTACGAGTTCTCGAAGGTTCTTAATCCACACTACGTTCGAGAATCACATAAGGAAATACAGTAGAAGGTCTGACAGGAACTTCAATTCAGAATCAAAATCGTTGTTGAAGAATCGATCGGAAAAAGATATTCTTCTAAATTAACTGTAGTTACACGGATTTTTCTTTTGATCGTTCGACATTAAATGTTTTATCTAGAGCTTATTTCGGAGTTTACCCGTCCAGTTAATTTTTATCAATAATCGTTTATAAAAATAATGATCTTGTCAGTTTGTTTCCAACAACGATGTGACAGTTATTTTTCCAAAATCAAACTCTTGCCAATCGTTAGCAGGACTCGAACGTTCTGAATTTTAATTTGGAAAAAACTAACATAATTATGATTGATGTTCGTTTGCGCCTTTTTTTTTTCCTTTTGCTCATAGAAAATAAGAAATAGTAAAGGTTACCAAACGCACTTGTTTTTTAGTTTAAGTAGGCCACTTCTATTTAATATCCTTGCGTGAGTTATGCCGGACTTGAGGGGGGTGTTGGAAATGTGATTATGTGGTCAAAGATCTAAGAGATCCCAGGACGTACGCTTACTAATGAAGAGATACAGGAGATCCGATGTTATGCGTGTCATGATTTGACTTTTGTATCTTTGTTTTATCTCAATCCTTATAATTAAGGGATATTATTATAATTAACGGATATTATTGCATCTCCAGGTCTATATATTTCGATGTTATCATGTGACTGTTGTTATTACTCTTGTAATTTGTTTTGATGTTTTAGGGGCAGACACCTCCACGCAAATGGAATACCAATTTGCGTGGCAACAGGGTACGAGCTAGTCTTTTGATATTCATTTTGTTTTTATTGTTTCTTAAATAGTGAGATTTGTAGGACATATAATTGCATATCCAGTTGGACCTTGAAATTGCAAAGACTGCCTCATCCATCACTAATCTGAAGTGTATATTCCAGATCTCACAGATGGCAGTTCGAATTGAAAACACAGACATCGTGATCTTTTTTCATTGATGCATCATTTCGTTCTTGGTGATGATCCACATCACCTGATATATTCCTGGCTGCAGCAAAGAGATTTGAGGTATTGCAACGTGATAAATTTTTTAATTTGCTAAGTTTAATCTACCAGAAATTTTCATATTATTGTTAAAAAATTTAACTTTTTATTTCAGTTCATAACTTCTTTTAGACATTTAGAACTGTATGTAATTGTCCTCTAAATGTTTGGCTGAATAGGGTAGCCCAATATATCCACAAAATATTCTTGTTTTTGAAGATGCACCAACAGGAGTTTGTGCAGCTAAGAGTGCTGGGATGTAAGTGATTTAATTTAAGTACTTAATTTTCATACGTATAAACTATTTTTAATTTAATTGCATCTACTCTAATTTCAAAGCTTCATATACTGGTTCATGAGACAATACTTGTGACAAATCAGAATAATTATTCGATAGAGAAGGATTCAGTCAAATATTTATTATTCGAACCACTACAGTCTGTATTGTTAAAAAAATGAATTTGGTGCCATTGTTTTTCAATTACTTCCTAGTTTCCTGATTATGGCATGAATACATTCTTGCTTGGAATTTATTACATTTTGGCTTGCATTGCACCACTGTGCTACAGGTGAGATGGACAAAGGAGCATCCTTCGCTGGTTGCCTGCATCTCCTTTCCTCTTTTTTTTTTTGTTTTTTTTTGTTTTTTCCTTTTTCCTTTTTGTGTTATTTTTAAGTAGGGCTAGGTCTAGATAGTGGTTGACCTCATTCATATCTTCCCACTGTTTTTGAGACGTGTCCAACTTTGATTGTTTCATTGCCTTTATTTGGAATTTCCTTTCAAGTTCTGATTGTGCCTGATTGCTACAACCTTAAGGTGCGATCATCATTGGCATTTTTTTTAGGTAAGTACAATCATCTTTGACATTAAGATTAGAAAAAGCAAGTATGAGGAGCTGGATGGAGCAAGTATAGCAGAGCACATACAACGGTACCAGATCAATAGAGATCTGGAGCCGAGTCAAACTTTTGGGGTGATTGGGGTATAAGGAGGAGAGAGTAATGCAGGCTCTTGAGAACCAGTACCCTCCAAGAAGGTTAATATTTTTGGGGCATTTTTTGCAAACTAAATTCTGTTAGGACTTTGAATCCATTTAAATTTTGAAAATTCTGTTTAATGTAAAATTCTTATGATTGAGGGAATTTTGCTGTCATTGTAATTTCAGATGTAAAAATCTTAATTCATTTAAGAGTCATAGAATTATTAAAACTCCTGTTAGAGTTAGGAGACTCAAAGTATTTAGAGTTTCAATTGTATTAGAATTCTTGAGGTTAGATTAGAATAGGATTTTTAATCTTTTTAAGAATTCTATTTAAGTTAGGAGACCTAATGTTATTGGGAGTCTTTTGGCCAGACGATCCATTATCATATCAAAAGACATAAGTACAATACCAGAAACTCAAGATACAAGTATTTGAAGCATAATTCAGCAAAAAGAGTTTTGGTAGAATGCAATCTGCTTCTTGCAGTTTTTGTTTCATCGAAATTCGAACTGTTGGATTTGTTTGCCTATATAAGGAGCCATACACTAGGCTCAAAAAATATACGTTGAGAACGTTGTTCCAGATCATTTAAGTTATAGCTCTAAGTGTCTTTTGAGTTCCAAAAAAAAAACTAATAAAGTTCGTGTTCGACTTAAATGGATTTCTAAATTTACCGACGGTAAATTCCATTAATCTAAAGTATTGAGAATTCGATACTTTCAAGAAGCACTAAGAATTCGGTGTGGTGATAATCAAGTATGGAGAACAGTACACATGGATTCGGCAAACAAAATTTAAGGCGTCTAGGTTGAGAATTCAACTAGAGTCTGTAAGTGGTCTTGTAATTTTTCATTTGTATAATACTTGATTTATCTAGACATGGATTAGTTTCGTGATTTTTTACTCAAGTTAGGTTTTCCACGTAAACTATCGCAAGTGTATTATTGTGCGTGATTGACTTATTTTTTAATTTCTTGCGATTGCCTAGACTTAAAATAATTCAACGACTGACGCTATTCACATTACGCTGCATATAAAATAATTCAGAAATTATATTTTTCAATTGGTATCTGAGTAAGCTCAATCAATTTTTTGATTAAAAGACCAGAATATTTTTTATTAAAAATTTATAATATTTTTTTGTTAAAAATTATAATTTTTTATTAAAAATGTTTTTAAGTGTGGACTTGATAACTTTCTGCCATTGATTTGCTTGAGAATGAAAACATGAGTATTAAATCATCCAAAAGTTCTGGTCCTATATCTGTATGTTCACAAAATCAGTCAAGTGATCGAAAAAATGAATCTGAACCTGAAGATTATAAGTCTTTTCAACATACATATAAAAAATTGTATCAATAAAGTTTTAAGTTGGCAAGATTAAATGTAAAATTGGCTACAAAAATAAATTTGCTTAAAAAAGAAAGAAATAATTTGAAGCATTATTTGTCTGAAACCCAATCAGAAGTTAGTCAATTAAAAAATCAAAAAGTCATCTTATTTGAAAAATTAATTGCTACTGAAAAAGAGAAATAATTTGATTGAAACATGCAAAAACTATGAAAATAAAATTGTTAATCTTGAAAAAAAAATCTGCATAAAAATATTGAGTCAAAAAAGTCACTTGAGTCAAAACTTGTAAAGTTAGAAACTAATCTTGATACTTCTAATGCTACTCTCAATAAGTTTAATGCAGGCTCAAAAGTTTTGAAAAATATTTTGAATGTGCAAAATATAGCTTCTGATCGAACTGGACTTGGATATGTAGGTGAAACTTATTTTTCAAAAGGTTCAAATAAATTTAATTTTGTAAAAATTGCAACTTCTGATTCAATAATATTACCCAAGTTAATTGTTCAATCAAAAGTCTATTTTTCAAAAGTTTGCACCCAAAGTGAATTTTTCTAAATCTACAACCTTGAGAAAATGTGTGCCCGTGTGTCATCATTGTGGTACTGTTGGACACATTAGATCCTGTGATGCCCCGGATTTCCAGAAGCATCTAAGAGCAACATAATAAATATGGTGAATAAAGCATTCGATTTTATACCTATTCTATTACAAAATAAGTAGAGTATTTAAATATATTAAACCCATATCTAAGAGCAACATAATAAATATGGTGAATAAAGCATTCGATTTTATACCTATTCTATTACAAAATAAGTAGAGTATTTAAATATATTAAACCCATATCAAAGTAAATAACAAAATACATTCTGAAGCTTGGTACACAGGTCACAAAAGATAAACGGGCAAGACTGAAAGTGGGTGACTCAACGACTCACAGGAGCCACGGCTCCTCTTCATCTTGAACCTCGCTGCGTAGCTGGTTCTTCAATTCCTTAAAGCCTGGCATAAAACGCCACAAGCTAAAGCCAAGAAAGAAAACTCTAAAAAACATAAACAGTATAATTCAAATATAATCCCACCTATAAATAAAATCATTTAGCATACATCACATAACAGGTAATAGTGAATTAATGAAATCAACCGATGCAACGATGCATATGATCCTTCCCAATTAATTATTACAGTTTATTTAAAATCCTAAGTCTTTCTAAGGTAACCCATCATGGGTAAATCATCCTAACCTCGATCAACCACCATAGACCAAGTTTACCAACCGATATTAAAACTGGTTCAGCCTATCCGCATATATATATATGGTTACAGCAGGGACCTGTGGAGTAATTATGAATAAAATTTCTAGTGGAACACAGATACCTATCAGCGATTTCTGTAATTATGGAAAATCAACAAAAATTTCTACAATTTTCACAAAATACTGAATTACAGTTCACACCACTAAAGAACTATAATTGTACTATGTCCCATAATCTCAAGACCATCTAGCATTGAGTTCTTGTTATTAAATGCTTACCATTTCTCCCCACGTTATGATTTTTGATACCCGTCAATTAAATTTAATTACTGACAATTTAATTTAATCGGCATCTTGATATTTCTTAAGCCCATCCGCTTAACTTATTTGACCGCCGGATAATTAAATCCACCTGCAGGGTTTGGCCCTGTCAAAACTTATAAGTTTCTTTAAGGGAGTATCGTCAATCCCGATCTTTTGGGACGTGAATTCTGTCAATAATTAATATTCGCCATATAAATAATACCGCTATCCAAGTCACCGAAAATATAGACTCATATAAGAGCACACTCTCTAATGAATCAAAATAACGAATATTAAATATACACAAATCAATAATTATTTTAGGATTAAGAGGATAAGCACTATTCATAATAACCTTGAGTTGTGAATTAATTTATATAATAAGTATAAAATTAATTATCCCAAATGTCCCATTCAATACACACAAAGTGTACTAGCACAGAGAGTCGGAACAATAGACAATACTATTATTTGTTCTCCGTAACCAAGACAGGCCTACTAAAATCCTGTGTTACAATCGTACTGATGATATGTTAATTTTCATCTAAATTGTGAACATAAAACTTATATTCTGCAAGAACCTAAAATCTGATCTTCTGTGTGCAAGTCGTACTCAACACACCATATTAAATACTATATAGATTATCGGACATTTATGTATAACATTAAAGAAATGATACACATACATTGCTCATAAAGATTCTCATAAAATGAAAAATTAATTTTATTAAAGAATAAAATTAAATACTAAAAACATGATTTTCAGTATACCAACACTAACAATCTCCTACTTATACTCAAAACCATGCTGCTATACAACTGACTCGCATGCCCTCTACATGACTATCAAAAGTCTTAGTTGGTAAGCTCTTTGTAAAGGATCTGTAAGTTTGTCTCCTGATGCAAGCTCTATGTCTGACTGAAAATCTGAGTCTGTGTACTCCAAAGGTACTAGACTGTCTGCTGGTAAACTAAGATATAATCTTTATTCTTTTTTCAGATATTTAATTATATATTCTTTATCGCAGTCTAATACTCCTGCCTTGAATGAGACTGATGTCTGCTAACCATGCCAATGGCAAAGCAGATGTCGGGTCTAGTGCAAAGCATAGTATGCACGAGGCTTCCTACTACCGAAGCATAAGGAACCGCCTTCATCTTCTCTATTTATTTAATCAGGTGTCTTAGAACACTGATCCTTGGATAGATTGATTCCATGCCTAAAAGAGAAAAACCCTTTCTTGGAATCCTGCATGCTAAAACGAGCAAGGATATCATTGAGATATTTTGCTTGTGATAAGCCCAACATCCTTTGTTTCTGATCTCGCACAAGCTTGATCTCAAGGATGTGACCGGTTTCTCTCAAGTCCTTTGTTAAGAAACAGGCAACCCAAGAGGGGGGGGGGGGAATTGGGTTTCTTTGCTAGCAATGGATATTTGAA
>JAULJZ010155011.1:0-28787 GCA_032270985.1 Heliamphora pulchella
TTATGTGCCAAACATGTTTTTATTTTTATTTTTTTTATAAAAATAAATAAAAACATATTTTTTGTTTATTGTAAATAGAAAATTATAAACGTTATCAAACGGGGCCGTAGAAGGCTTTTCAAATTATTTTCAAATTGGTTTCACTAGGGATAATTTCTGAAATTTTTGTGTTTTGAATTTTTTAATATTTTAGCTTAATTTTTTTAAAAAAAATTGAAACGTTTTGATGAGAGCATTATTGTTAATATCGTACAGTACCGGTCGATACCGACTGGTACGTACCAGTTTAAAGCAAAATTGATACACTAATTACTTAGTTTTGTACTTATCAAAATACCTGCCTGTACCAGTCTATACCGGACATATCGAGCAATATCAGTTTGTATCGGCTCATATCGGAAAATGTCGAATATATACCAGACCTTAATTAATTTTTTAAAAAAATATTTGTTACTTACTTTTTCTTACATCTACCTTTTATATTTATTTGTATATTATATTTTAAGCTTCAAATATAGTATAGAGGGAGAGTTAATCAATGTTAAATTATTATTAAAAAATTTAAATGTTAAATATATATTGCTTTAAAATTAGTTATCTCATTATAAATAATGAGATTAAAGATTAATTTAGACTAGTTAATTAAAATATTATAATAGATAAATATTTATATTATACTAAATTATATATTGTTGAACATTACTTCTTTAAAAATCTCATATAATATTTTATAACGATAAATCTGAAATAGTACCCAGTATTTCGCCAGTACTGATATGTACCGTACTAATAAAAACATCAGTATAGTGTCTAGTATGGTATTCAGTACTATGGATTAGAGGAATTTGAAAACTAAAAACTTAATGTCACACACTGACCCTTCTCATGGTAACGATATTATCCGTTTTGAGCAAAACCCTCACGGTTTTATTCTTTTTAGGAGGTCATCCATCATTGCATTACTCCAGCGTGAGCACGCTTAACTAAATTCTACTAGGGTCTCTACCACCTGAGAAAAGGTCTCGTTGCTATGTAGAGATCAAAGATTTTACCTTTATAACTCAAGAACTCCCTCTCTCTTTTCGATGTGGGATATAATAATATCACAATCCACCCCTCTTAAAGCTGCACGTCCTCGTACAGTAGCCTGCCAGCTCTGGTAGCCTATCAATCCTTATCGACCCACCCACTTAATAGCCCGTCTACATGACACGCGAGATGACAGGGGTCCACACTCGGAGGGGGGGAGAATCGGCTCTGATACCATTTGTAACACTCCGATCCTTCTCATGGCAATGATATTATCCGTTTTGGGTAAAGTTCTCACGATTTTGTTCTTCTTAGGAGGTTACCTATTTTTGCATTACTCCAGCGTGAGTACGCTTAACTGAGTTCTGCTAGGGTTATCTACCACCTAGGAAAAGACCTTGTTGCTATGTAGGGATTCAAGATTTTACCTTTATAACCTGGGAACTCCCTCTCATTTTTCGGTGTGAAATACTAGGATATTACACTTAATCAACAAATCTATATAAAAAAAACACAAGAAATAAAAATATTAGAGATATTAGTAAAAAATCCAATGCTTAAATCTTAAAGTGTTTAGTCTTTTTTTTTTTTGAAGTTCTTAGATTCATTGTTTTAAAAGTTTTAAGAGCTAATATGTTCAAATTTAATGCTGGATAATTTTACAGACAAAATTACACTTATTATTTGCATACTCTTCTAATTACATACTTAGCCTATGTTTGGGCTAACTTTTTTTTAAAATTTTTTGCTTAAAAATCTCTTAAAAAGTTTATTAATTCAGTCTTTTATTATAATTAGTTATTTTTTGTACATCTTTTCATATCTACTTTTTTTAAATAAAAAAGTCAAAAAGTCAAAAAGTCAAAAAGACTATTGAAAAAGCTAGGCAAACACATCTTTAGTATAAACTACTCGCCACTTTATCACCATTTTTAACTCCGGTCGCCGACAATGACTATTTCTCGATGATTATTTTTTAGTCATTGCCGACTACCTTTTTTCGGCGACTTTTTGAAGACTACTTTTCCAATGATTTTCAGGTAGTGGTTTCCGGTGATCTCAAACGATTTTTTATATAACTTTTTCGATAATCTATATAACAAATAAATTTCACTATTTGATGTATTTGATCAGTGAAACCTATCCCTGTTCGCACTAACACTAGACATA
This sequence comes from Heliamphora pulchella, assembly GCA_032270985.1. Lineage (NCBI taxonomy): Eukaryota > Viridiplantae > Streptophyta > Magnoliopsida > Ericales > Sarraceniaceae > Heliamphora > Heliamphora pulchella. The sequence continues at coordinate 2,200 of JAULJZ010155011.1, forward strand.
CTAAAGATAACTTTCATAGTATAAATAGAATGAACAGTAAAATTATCTATCTTCATTCCAACACTAGTTACACTAAAGATTAACTTCACTGTTCATTTTATTCGAGCAATGAACTTTAACTATGTTTATAAAATCATACTATATCTATCGTTATCACTCTATTCGCTACTAAGACTATACAAACACTAAATGTTCATTTTTTATGTATTCAAATAGTTAAAATTATCTGTGATTTAATAGTCGTGAAGATTGTCGTTAAAAAGCTTTCGAAGTTGGTTGCTAGAGTCGTTAGAGTTAGTCGTCGAAAATTCACTAAAGAAAGTTGTTAGTGGTCGTTAGAGGTGGAGGGACAGAGATGTTAAAGTAGAGAGAGAAGGTGTAGACGTGGAAGAATGAAAATTAGAGCAAAATATTTTTTTTTTGTTGAATTTAATGTTGTATAAAATATTTATTTTGGGTCTTACACCAAAAGCCCCATAAAAATAAGCAGCATAGAGTATAATTTATTAATTTAATTTAATTTTTTTAATATTTTAATTAATATATTTTAATCTTATAAATAAGGCATAATAATTTAATTAAATAATAATTTTTTTTATTAAAAATAAATATAAATAAAATAATATAAACAAATAATCCAGGGTCAGGCGCATCCTTACAACTCCAGGTTATGCCAATTTTAGGAAGGTGTGTGTGTATAAAAACCCTAACAACATTCTTCAATTGTCAAACCCTAAAAGCACCAACCTCTCAGAGGATGTTCATGGAAGACACCCCGCAACCACTTCCGTCGCCACCGCCGTCGCCGACGGCGAAGCCGATCGTAGTGCGGTCAGTGTGGTCGAACAACATCGAGTCGGAGTTCGAGATGATCCGGGTGATCATTGATCAGTTCCCCTTCGTCTCCATGGACACGGAGTTCCCCGGCGTCGTCGTGCGTTCGCCGCCCAAATCCGATCACTTCCGCCGCCGGAACGCCGCTGCACATTACGTGATCCTGAAGGCGAACGTCGATCTGTTGAATCTCATTCAGGTCGGCATCACTCTGTCGGACGCCGAAGGTAACCTCCCCGACTTCGGCACCGACAAGCGCTACATTTGGGAATTTAACTTCAGAGACTTCGACGTGGGGCGCGATTCGCACGCGTTGGACTCGATCGAGTTATTGAGGCGACAAGGCATCGATTTCGAGAAGAATCGTGATCACGGGATCGATTCGCTGAGATTCGCCGAGTTGATGATGTCGTCGGGGCTGGTTTGCAACGATTTGGTGAGTTGGGTGACCTTTCACAGCGCGTATGATTTCGGTTTCCTGATTAAGATCCTGACTAGGCGGCCCTTGCCGGACGAGTTGGCTGAGTTTCTGAGTCTGCTAAGGGTGTTCTTTGGGGCTAGGTTTTATGATGTGAAGCACCTTATGAAGTTTTGTGAGACCCTCTATGGTGGGTTGAACCGTGTTGCGAAGATGCTCGAGGTAGAGCGGGATGTGGGAAACTGTCATCAAGCTGGTTCTGATAGCTTGCTAACTTGGCATGCGTTTCGGAAAATTAGAGAGGTTTACTTCTGCAAGGATGGTCCTGAGAAGTACGCTGGTGTTCTGTATGGCTTAGAGGTTTTCTGAATTTTCCTAGCATGTAGAATGTGCCCTATGCGGTAAATTTGTACAATCAATGGCTTAATATCAAATTTAGTGCAGTACATTTCTTAATTGGGCTTCTGAATTTTCCTCCCTTTATACTAGTATGTACATGTTTATACATGCGTATGTCTATTCATATTCATGCCTGTGTTACATGGACTCATGAGTTTTGGTGGAGTACTCATGTCGACATGACCAGTCACTGGTATGGATATGAGTACGAGATGTGTCGGATTTGGCTACTTTTTATTAGACAAGGTTAAGATCTCAACCATGGAAGACTAATGAAGAGTGAAACACAATATAATAAAACTGCATGTATAGTTACTATGTGCAGCATAGCTACAAATGCTTGAGGTGAGAAATCAATATATGTAAACCAATAAATACTTAAAAGAAGCTGGGCTATTATCTTGTGTTTGCTTCTCTGCTCCTTGACTCGTTTTTCCGCTCATTGCATTCTAGGTTTTGTCGTATTCACGCACATGTATCTAATTTTTGGATACATTTTAGCCGAGTTCGCATATTGTTTGATTAAAGGTTTTATGTATTTGATCCCTAATAAACACTTGCACTCGATCTTCATACCTGAGTCCATGTATGTATGTAACATAGATTCATACAACAGCACAAATGCCATTTTTGTTATTGAATGAAGTAGGGATGTGATATCTGGTAATGTTTTTTGTCGTATTGATCGAATCCTTTGTTCTAAGGATGTGATATCTGGTAATGTTTTTTGTTGTATTTGATCGAATCCTTTGTTCTCTTCTGTTAAGATTTCAAAGTAATTAATGACTGTTGCCTGTTGGTTTAGAATTGTGAGATGAGGTTACAGTGCATTTTTGTTCAGAGTAGGAAAAAGTTGTCAGGAATATCCCTTTTTGAGTTTGTTTCTTAAGAATGTATCCTTAGCTACACTAGTTGATGCTTTTTTTAAGAATTAGCCTTGAACTTTATATGCCTTTGGTGGTCATTGATTGGATTGTTAGTATGCGAGATGGATGAGTTGAATGACCTGTATGCTATTTCCATTTGTATTCGGTAGTGCTTTGGTGTCATAGTAGCATAAAAAAAAGGTTTGAGATGGAGGATTTAGCTGGAATTGACATCTCAAATGGTATAAATGTTGGTTTCTTGGTTTTGATAGCAAATCAAGGTGGCTCTTAAATGGAATTGACATTCAAGGTTTTTTTTTTTTTGGCGGATGCTGCTTTTGAAGAGATTGCTTGAAATGGTCTTAGTGCATAAGTTTAACTTCAACAATTTCTGAATCTTTGATGTTACACAGTGCTAGGAGGGTAGTCTTGCGTCTGTTCGTAGAACAAGGATATCTATAGATATTGATATATGCTTGTGTCAAGTAACTTTGGTCTGAGCTTCAGTGTAGGTTATAACCTTCTACATGGGTTGAGCTGTTATTGAGAGCCGAGATTGTTTTATGCTTTTTGAGTGACTGAGTTTGTTTTGTGCTTCTAGAATCCAGTGAGATTGTATGTCAGATATGCATCACATGTTTCACTTTAGAATTTATAGTCATGCCATAGGGTTGTGGTTGTCTATTTTAAACGCAACTCCGACACTATTCTTTAAAGCATAGAGCGAAAAGTACAAAAAGAAAATTAGTTTAGCTAATCAAATTTTCATGTATGCTCTCCAACACTACTTTCTATTTTACATCTCTTCTCCGTGCAAATCCAATCAATCAAAAGAGGAAATTACAATTTGGAGAGCCATATTTATTAGTCAAATGTAGCTAGCCACCATGAGAATCTCTAAAATAGAGAACCAATCAGATAGCCAATTAGAGGTACAAGAAAAAAAAGAAACCAAAAAAAAAAAAAATCACTATGCAAAATAGCGAACAAGCCTCCTTTAGAGAGTCTGGCTCACTTGTGTTGTACTTTTTCAACTTCCATTTTCTGGCCTTTGCACTTTCCTTTGTTTCTTGACTTTTTCATGGAACTAGTAACTGTTGTAAGAACTATTGTTGTATGCATTCATTGTCATACTGCATGCTTAAACCTAGGGGGAAGACGGCCATGCAGTATGCACTGGTGGTCATATCCTATTTCCTTGCAATTGGAAAAGGGATAAAAGGAATGAGACCTCATCAATCTCGAAGGTCACTGAGAAAATTTCCTGTAGGACTGTGAGGAACAAATGTTGTATATGTCAAAAAATAATTGGTCCAATATAAGGGTGAAGTGAAGATTTCCTACAGTTGTATAATGAAACTATCGAGAATTGCAGAAATTGATGCAAATTTAAGGAATTGTATGTATCAACAAGATGAAATTCCTCCAAGTAGTTGGGATTTACGCTTTGTTGTGTTGATAGTATAAACAACCAAGTTTTTTCCCCTCTCTCTACATTTTATGCAAGTATTACGGTTCGGTTTGGTTTGGTTTGGTTCGCTTTCAAGCTAAACCAGTAATTGAACCGATCACTGCGATTCTATGTTTTTGAGAACCAAACACAACAGTGAAACTACTATAATTGAACCAAATTGTTTTTCAACGGTTTGGTTTTTTCTTGGAACTGCAGTTCATATCAAATAATTTTTAAATATATATATATATATATATATATATATATGTGCACAATATACGCATACTAACATAGATAAATAAATGCATACTAACATAGGTAAATAAAACTGCTTCGAGGTCAAGGAAAATACATAACTGAAATCAAATAATGAATGACTATAAAAATAGATTTTTGTAAACAATTCTCCTAAAATGGCTATTAGACAAATTTTCTCCAAAAAATGACTACAGAACTAACTTCTATGAAACAAATTAAAAACTCAAACAATTACAAGAAGTATTAGCATAATAATAATTTCACTATTTGTTATGATTTGGAAATAAATTCAAGAGAAGTAAAGGGGATAAGAAATTATTTATGTATGTATAAACTACGGATTGATTCGGTTTGGAACCGAAGTCGTGGACAAAAATGCTGTAAATAGAACCAAAGATACAATATTTTCTTTTGGAATCAGAATTGAACCAATCTATCAAAAAATCGAACCGAACTACTTGGTTCTAACGGGATCGAAACAGTTTTGCGATTCACTTGGTGTTTTTTTCAATAACTCTTAACATTTCATACTTTTAGATAAGTTGTTGGTCAATAATAGTATATAAAAGTAAATAGTTGTTGTGTTCAAACCTCAATCAAAGTACTTGCATTTGTTTGACTTGCTTATGGAGGAGAGAGTTTGTGAGGGGGTGCTTTGAGAGTATAAATAAACCAAGTTACTAGTTTAATTAACAACTTAAGTTTTTAGATAAATTAGTAGTTAACAATTTAATGTGTTGAGTAACAACAAAAGATCAACTTTGACATAATTCACTCTTTGTTGTAGATCACTTACCTTCCTAGGCTTTAAATACTATGGGTGGATTATGGAAACAAAATAAATTCTTAACCCAGGATAGTATTTGAACTATGTTCTTAATTTGGTTTAGATTGTCACAAATGAGACTCATCTCTGCTCTCATGGAGGACCTACTCACTTTCTCTCGTAATGGGTGCTACCATTGTCTCACCACTTTGCTTGTCTCTATGTAGCATGGATACGCAACACGACATACAACACGATACGCATATGTCGACATGTTAATTTAAAAAAAAAAGGCTAGACATGACATTTTTAGGACACGTTAAAAACTTATATTTTATATATTTATTATATATTAAATATGTAAATAATTTATTCAATAGTAATTGAAAATATACAATATATCACTAATAAAATTGAAAATACCTATATTTTATTTTATAAATATTTCAAACATATTTAGTATTGTAATTTGCATTTTGAAAAATGCAAAATATTATTATTATAAAGATATTCATCACATAGGACGTGTTTGAAGAGTTCAAGAAGTGTCATTGAAGTATTAGTCAAGTGTTGAAAAAATATGATATTGTAAATTTAATTTTTTAATTAAGATACATTTAAAAAGTATCGGACATGAACTTAGGAGTGCCCGGAGAGTATTCGAGGAGTGTTGTATCTGACACGACACGCCTATTTCATAGAAGTGTCCGTGCTTCTTAGGTTGGTATTTTCTACGGTAGTGTTGGGCCTTTCTTTTCTCTTGTCATAAGGGAGACTGCCTTCTCTATTGAACTCAAGTGCCAACTTCCAGCTCACGGGAATACACAATGACATGAGTGCCCCATTGTGAGGTTGCTAGTTGGATGTCCAATTGTATTTAGTTGTCTTCTTTAAGGGTAAATCATAAAACTCAAGTGTACTTGAACAAAAAATAAATGTTATTTAAATATTTAGATAATTAATGGGAAAGTGACCATGGGGTTGATAGGAAACTCAGTGGAGTGTATGAGCCCATTTATGTTTTTTCCTAGGACATGCATGGACATGGAAATAATTTGTTGGCTTGCCGCTGACTAAAACCTGATGTACTAAGCAATGGTTGAAGTGGTGTGGCGGCACTGCATTGGCCTGGAGGTGTGCATGTGGTGGTGATGCTGGATCGGATTCCTGGATGTAAACTTGGTTTATGTGCTGATCCGTACAAGCTTCTTGAATCCTCTTTTTTCCTATTTCTTTCTTTTTTTTTGATTTGTGTTTGTGCGTACTATTGCACCTTTTGGTTCCATTAGTGGTGAAATTCATTATTTTAATCCATAAGCACCTTGGAAACTCTGGGAAACAATGATTCTATTCATCGCCGGATATAGTTGCCCGTTTGGGTTTAATTAATTCTATGTTGCACTCTTAGGTTCTTCCATATGTTGCATCACATTCTTTAAATGTATGCATTTCCCCATTCTTTAATTCCATGTTGAACTCTTTGGATTTTGATTTGTGGACCATTCAAGTGTAAATGAAAGATTAGAGCACATCGGTGATTTCAGTAGATTCTTCTTTGGTATAATTCCGAGAAAAAATGGCACTTTCTTTAAAAACTATAGGAAATAAACCATCTATCAAAAAGGTTCATGCATGAAGCTTGTTTCTTGGAACATTTTTCTTTTCCTTCTCAACCCTTGAAGATACTCACAAGATTGTTTCTATTTTTTTTTTTTGCCTTATAAATTGTAGAAGGCTAGTTTTTGTCGTAATTGAACCTCCATTTTTTGAATTTTGCCACCCTACTTAACTTTGTTTCCGCTGAAGCTCTTTTAATTCTTAAACAAGAAGAGATGGGCTCTTACTTGAGGTTTTAGTTTTGCCTGCAAAACTAAACCAAATCAAAATAAGTTTCTTGTTTCAATCAATTAAGGTTAGTTATGTGAACCCTTCTTCATCATTTTGCTCTGTCAACGGGTATACATTCAATTAGATTTAATAAACTAGTAATCTTTTGTATAACAACATTTCATGTCAATTTAAGTATTTTTCTTCACCTAATATTTCTATTAATAGTAACTTTTTCACTCTTATTTACTATTACATCTACTAGTCTATGCTGTATGTGTTAAAACTAATTGAGTATATTTTCTCTCAATTTGTCTTCAATTAGTGGATCTGTTTACTATCTCATGAATGTTTTTGTTCTTGATTTTATTTATTTATTTTTTTGTCGTAAATGATTTTATCTTTTCTAATCTTAAGCACATCTACCTCATCATTCTCATTTTAACGACACTTATTTTTTTTTAATGTTCCTTAGCAACCCAACATTCCATCTCGTATAACATCGATGGTCTAATAGCAGTTCTATAAAATTATTCTTTCCATTTTATAAGTATTTGTCAATTGCATAATGCGCCAAAAACACCTTTATATTTGAGCTAACCAACTTTGCTTGTATAAGTTGCATCATTTGCAATCTCTCCATTTTTTAAATCTTTTAGTTTTGCTAAAATTCTTAAATTAGTCCGACATTTCTTTTTCTGCATCTGTATGAATGATTGCAAATTATGTGTACTCATTTGTAAATTAACGTTTTCTAAGATCTTGTGTCACTTCCATTCTAACTCGAAGTGGTAAGCATTCTAGCATTTATACCTTTGGATGATGTTTCACATTAAGTGCTGTGGAAAATGGTTTTGTGGCATCCAGTCACCACTTTGATAAATGTATTGCAGTAAAAGGTTTTGCTTGCACCTTTAGCATATCCAGACTTCTAGAGGAGCAGTTTCTGTCGAAGACTGTGTTTACTATTGGCATTTTGGATACTTCTATAACTGTCCAATGCTTCTCAGTCATGTTTGTAAATCATATTCGGACACTAGTCAACACCATCTAAATAGCCAATGATATCTTGACTGGCGCCATCTTAGACATGCTAAAAACCAGTTGAACACCTTTGAACTGTTCAAACCTTTATTTTCTAAATCCACGTTGCATGTATTTGCTACTTTAAGTTGAGCATCCAGTGCACATTGGGAAATATAGGCCAGGGAAATAATTATAAAAAGAAACCAAATAGTAATTAGTATTAATATACATGATATAATTTTAAGATATATGTCAAGGTACACTTCCGCAATATATGTTTCGTTGTCATATAGAAATTTTAGAAATTAACCAATTAGTTAGTTTACTATATATGAAGTTTAGCTTTCTGTACTTGCTATGTCATTGTCGAATTTGTGTTCTATGATTCTATGATCTACTTGTTGATGTTTTCATGTGCCGTATTTGTGTTCTTTCTTTGTATTTGTGCTACTTCCACGGCACAGTTGGCACCAGTCATTCTTAAGGAACTTGAATGCTTTTCATCTCAAACATGCATGCTTACCTTTGAACTGATATGATGGTGAGAATTGCTTTTGATAGGAACAATGTTTAGCCTTTCAAGCCCAATTTGCATAGTTTATTCCTTTTTTATTTTCCAAATTTCTTTTGGCTCTGCCATGTTGATTTTCCACCTATTTCTTTTATATAGCACAGCCAAATTTTCTTGGTTGATGTTGTTGCTAGGGAGTGGCTGTGAGCCTGTGACACAATGAATCAATAAGTTTGGTTTCACGGGATGGGCAATGGTTGGATTTGGGTTAGGTCAGGTTTTATACTAGCCAGTGTAATGCAACACTTGATCCTTTCCCATTCCCATCCATGGAGGTCCATTTTTTGTGCACTTCAGGTTCAAATTATGTCCCACTTCCGAATGGCTCTATTGGTGGCTTCCACTATTATGTAAAACACGTTCATTTACTTTGATCGCTGAACATAGTTTTCCTCCTATTTCCTTACTAGCCTGAGTGGCGCAAATGGTTGATGGATCTTTCGACGAATCTGTTGCTTTTTTGGGCCTTCTCTTGGTTTTCTTCTGTTTACTTGTCTTGCTAATTACTCCTAGCTGGCTAGTCATTTCTTTCCCATCATAAGCCATATGACCTCTCCTTAGATTCTTTCAGAACACTGCTATTCTTTTATGCACATCATAGGTGCATGTATGTTCACATATATTTGTGTGCTGATCTTATTATTTTTGTAGTCTTTGTTGCTGGTGAGATTCAACTTTGTCTGTAATAGCCACCCCAACCCCCTCCAAAACAAAATAAAAATTAAAAATACAGGAGCATGTCTGCACAGAAATGGGAAATTTTATCTCTTTTTAATTTTGTCTTTTGTATTATTTTTGCCTTCGTTACAGATCCTTGGCATTTGGATGTATTAGTGGGCTTGATAAACCACAAGTATTGGTTCCCAGTTCAGAAGTATGTGAATAATTTTATGATAAAGGCGGACCTAAAAATATTTGAAAATAATCATGTGGTGAGTTTTGGGGAAATGGATTATTGGATCCAAACCATAACCCAATTAAAAGATGGATTTTTCAGCAGCTCTTGTTGGCATTAGCATTTCAAATAGGGCATAGCTTTTATTACTTGGTGAAATGCTTCTTATGAAAATGGGTTATGACTATCCCAGGTACTCGGCAGTTCGGATTTGAAGGAAGATTCTTATCTTGGTCCTCCTTTGACTGCTTGTGGGTGGCAAGTAGCTTAGCCAAGAGAGGAGCTTTTACCTTGGAAACTGTGGGGGGGCAAACTTGCTTCCCATTGGGTTTGTGGCTTTTTTAAAAGAGTCGATCTTTTCCCTTGCATTTACGCTTATAACTTCTCTTTGTTTTCTTCTTCATTAATACTTCATTCTTGAATATCTCTCCACTTGCTTCTCTTCAGCAATTAGGGCGGAGCTAGGATTGTTGGTCAGTGGGGGCAAAATTTTATAATTATGTATGTGTTTTTTTTTTTTGTATTTGATAAGCGTAAAAATAATAAAATTAAAGTTAAAAAATTCATATAATTTGATTGTCGCAATTGGTAAATTCAATGCCTAAGTTAAAAGTCTATAAGAGCTATCCTTATTATTTTTGTCTTAATTATCGAGTAAGCTCGCCATTTCCTTTCAAATCTAAAAACTCAATACTAGAATGTACACATATGATAAAATTCTCAAGTAGATCAAAAACTACTTATATCTAATTGACGGGGGACAACCTAAAAACACAAGCCTGGCGCACGGCCCAGGGGCCTAGTCCAAAGGCCCGAATCAGGATAGACCTATCAGGTTAGCCCGACCCTTTAAAGCTCGGTTGGATACATGTTGAAGGTCCTTACTGTGGCAGGGGTGTGCGATGGGCATCTGAACTCAGAGTATCGTCTTCGTATATACCTACGTCGAATGACAGCTGATATGATATAAAGTAATGAACTACTCCACCAGTGCCCCAGAAGGCGCCACAGACGGGCCCTGTAAAGGAAAAGGAGGGGTTCCGTTAGAGTTAGCCCTGGAGAACTGCCCCCTTCCCGCCAATAGACATGGGGAACCACTCCTCCCCGCGAAGTCTCCCATGGCTTCACTATAAATACTTTACCAAACATAAGGTAACACACACACACACACACACACACGCACACTCTTCCACTTCAAAAAACTATGTCAAATTCACTATAGAATAGATTATTCATTCTTCATCCATTAACTTTAGCATCGGAGGGGCTTTCCGTTCAAGTCCGCCGGCCAGTCTTATCCCTATTTCCTTGTATAGGAGTGATTCAACCGTCGAACCTGAGGACCTGGGCGTAGTTCTTTCCTTTTCCTCAACCATCAATCACACCCCTGCAGAATCACCCCCGCACACTAATGTTATAAAACTTTGGACAAAATTTGGCAAAATAGATCAGTTTTTCATTATCAATTGTTTTGGGATCTCGAAGATGCTAATAATTTAGAATAATCTATATGCGATGCAAAAACAGTGGGTTTTCCTTTTTAAATAAGAGGCAAAAATGAGTATAAAAATTAAAATGAGCAAAACAATAATTTAAATGGGAAAAATTATAAATTATTAAAATATATGAAAATAAATTTAAAATTTGTTAAAATTCAGTGGGGTATTGGCCCCCACTTGACCCTTTATGGCTTCGTCCATGTCAGCAACATATTATCTTTGTAATGAAATGAATTTTAGAATAATTTTAGTTTGTTGTACTCTTTCCCCGTGCAGGATAAGGAAGCTCTAAATTCAATTATTTATTTCTTCACTCATCATTTAAATATATATTTTTGAATCCCAGTTGAAATTATGTATTTGGATTTTTCTTTTGTTCTTTTGTTTTTTGTAAAAAAAAAATCTTTGGAGCTTGTTTGATTCACCCTCTCTACTCCAAATTATGTCAGAAATCGTCGCTACGTGTTGATATAGAGAAGAAAATGGATATGTTTATGGCTGATCTCGGCCCTACTCTTTTGACCGAACTAGTCCAGAACTTGTTCTTGTGATTTAAAGTTATCTACATTCAGTATATAAAGGTTCTAGGTAACCCAGCCTTTACAGTAGGTTTTCTGAGGTACTGGTGATGAGGAATGGTATAATTTGTTTGACGGATCACACTCTTATGGATGTCAATCTGTTATGTTTGAACACCACTGACTATTAACTGGTGATTTTGAAGAGGCTTTATTTGTTATGATAAAGCTTGGGCTTTATGAGTCCAGAGGTATTGAAATGGATTATACTTGGGCAATCATGTAACTCTGAACTAATCTTGGACTTGCTTTTCTCAAGGCACTGGGGCCTAATTCAAGTTGTTATATGGCTTTTTAAACCGTTCTTAGACGGTGTAATTTTTGTTCAAAATCTGATAAATTTGGTAAGTCTTGGAGCTCAAAGGTTCATCTAGGGTTTGATTGTAGAAAGTGTTGAGATAATAAAATTGTTCCTCTTTGTAACAGTTTAAGCTTTTAGATTAGTTGGTTGTCAACAATATAACAAAAGATACAGCAGGTGATGCTCTTAAATTTTCTTGCTTCTGTTTGTTGGTCTTGATTTTGTGGTGTTTTGGACTGCATTCGGGAATCTGTTGAGGTATTTCCCTGTTGCCTCAACGTTGACTTTCTTTACTCTATATGCAATGAGGGGTTAGTACTTAATGATCAGAATTTTTAATGAGTAGACATTGTTTAGCTATGATCAGTAAAGAGATGGTTGAATTAGTGGAAAGTTTCTAGACTCCATCACAGCATAGGGTTTTTGGGCGTTTGGGTTTTCTCTTGCCAACAATTAGTTATTGATTTGCTTCTGAATCAGATTGGAGTTGGTGATGAAAAGAGGGTGAATATCTGAGTGGAGTACCTTGTGCTATGTTTTGGGGCATGGGGGAAAAGGGAAGTCAAAAAGGATTCTTGAAGAAAAATGGGTGTGATAATCTGGTGCACGCCAAAAAATTTTGGAATTTGTATTCATTTCTCGGTAATTTTCTATATGTTTTTCTCATGTATCCCTCGCTTGTGCATGGAAATTGGGATGTTGCTCATAAGGATTTTGTTTCTTGAAAAATAATTTCGGTGTTGTAGAGAAAAGAATCCTTTAAATTGTGTTCTTTTTTTAATATGTGAAACTTGCGGAGGTTTATATTCATTGTTGAATCTTGATGCCTCAAGTTTTGAGTTAGGCTCTCTCCTGTCTTCTTGTATTATCAGGTAACAGTTTATTGCTTTTCCAGCACCGCATGTCGTATCTACATGCTAGAATTTCAAAGAAGATTGAAAGATCCTCCTCCCAGTTGATGTAAAATGCATATACCTGGAAATTTGGATACAGGATTAGCAATGCTGATTTCCATGGGACACAGATCTGTACTTTTCGTTAAACACTGAACATCGTTTAATTATTATCTGTTACTACAGTTTTTTTTTTGGGGGTGTTTGTGGTGGGGGGGGATGGCAACTATTCCATTGGTTCATGGAAATGCATGTAGCATCTTACAATCTCTTCAAGCTATGAAAATTTACAGTTTTGATGAACATTCAGCTTGTTAAGCCATGTGTACCCGTCTGTTTGTTTGTTGAGTATCATGTTCTTGCTTCACTTATGTTTTGTGTCAAGTGTTTAAATAGGGAATGGTTGAAATACTAAGAATAATGCTACACTTAAACCATTTTTTTTTACCACTTTTTGTTTAGCACATGAAGTGGGACACTCACAACCATTGAAATATTAATGGATCTCATGTAAACCTATCGCGCCAAGGGCACGAGTTTTCTGGTTTGAGTGCCATATGGATTCCTTTTCTAAAACTTTAACATTTGGCTAGAGGTGATAAAAGAAAATGACAGGGCTTTTGGTGTTTTTTTGAATCTTTAAGCACCTGATACAGTAGTGTAGCATTTAAGTAAGGGTTGTTGCATGGACTGAATTTGTTTGTGCTAGGGATATATTTTCTTCAAAGACTCCCCTCATTTATCCAAAAAGTGTTTTTAACTATGGAGACGGTATAAAATCAACAGGTCCTTAATCAGTTTCTATGATCTTATTATCCTATCCTAATCTAGTTTCACTAGGTTTTTTAGAGCCGTTGTTGATATAATGGTAGAGCAGCTTGGGGCCTTGGACTGTAAGTGTGAGGATATGGTATTTAAGTTGGAGAGGAGCCAATTTTTGTAAATATTTTTTGAAGGTTGTGTCCATCACTTATCTGACCTCCCGGTGTCCCACCATAGCAGGATCCACGGTAGCTCTATGCCATAGCACTTATTTGAATATGTATATTCTATCTTTTGCCTCTAGATAGGAGAGCTGCTGTTTTCTAACGGGGAATATACAGCAATGCCATCCATAGAATGTAACATATTTCATGTAATTTCTCAAAAAAATGTTATTCTTTACGTGTTTAATTCAGAGTTGAAGAGATTCCATTTCTGGCCTCATATGAACTGGTGGAAGTTTAAACAGGCAAAGAATCAAAGGAAAACCTTCATTTAGCCGTCATTTCTCTCTTGAACAGATTCTCAGATCTCGTCATACAGAAACGGACGCTTACATTTTTGCTTGCCAAACCCTATCTCGTGTTTCTAACTATTATGAAAAATTAATGTTGAGGCCATGGACAGAATGGCCCCAAGAAGGATTATCGAGTTCTACAAGAAGTATTATGATGTCTAAAGGTTCGTTTCATGTTGGCTTTCATCTTTTAAGGATGCTTATTGTGAATTATAAAGTTTTTGTTACTTATCAGGATTTTTACATTAAGAATTACCAGGAATCAAGATTCACCTACTTGGATCGTTTGTGTAGACCTTAGAAAGTGGCTAAGAGGATGGAGGGGTTGAAAATGGCAGGGTATGATTCAAACCATTATTCATGATGACATCAAGATTTGTTTACTTAGATCGATCGTGTGTCGACCGTAGAAAGTGACATAAGAGAGGATGGGGGATCGAAAATGGCAGGTATGATTCAAACCAGTATTCACGATGACATCAATTAGTTCGTTGTTCTTCTTTTTGATTAGTTACTTTGAGATCTTGATCATGCTTTTTTTTTTTGTTTTACTTCAAGAATTCTAAATCATCCTCTAATAAGGTCAAAAATATTATCTAAGCCCTGAAGGTGAGAGACTTGTTTGTTTGTTCTTTATGAATTTTGATGTTTTGTAGAATCAGGATTAAGAATTCGTTTTGATGCAATAATCTATGAAAATGCTCTCTAGTTTGAGTTCAGTTTCTTTGGATAAGAATTTGGTTTCCTTTGAAGAGATTAAAATAGTGGACCGTTGAATTACATTTTGCTTGTGGTTATGTGTTGATTCATATCTTCACCTTTTACTTGTTTGAATATTGCTTATGAGTTATGAGAATGAATGATTCAAGACTATTTGAACGAACATAAAGACATTCTTGTTTGGGAGCTGTGTTTGGACGTCCATTATCCCCTCTATATGCTATGCAATTAGAAAATAAAGTGAAAAATGCTTCTTTTGTTGGATTGGGTTAGGAATACTTACAGTATTTATTAGACATTATTTTTTAGCTCTTTGCTTATTACTCAATAAACCGTTACTTTTGATTCTAAATTAACAAATATAAATTTTATTACTTTATGCTATAAATTTACAGTTATAACAACCGTTTATAACTTTTGCTTAAAGTCATAATTATATATTTTCAACTTTAGTATCTAAATTTATAACTTCAGCTGCACCAAACACGATACTCTTGTTAGAAGGGAAAAAAAAAGAAAAAATCCTATTGTCATGGTATCCACAAAAAAAAAAGAAATAATAATAATATGCATCAGTAAACCATTCCACATTTTTGCTTTTTCTCTGGCAGTCTGTAGATACAAACAATGGTTTCAAACATACTACTTCAAAAACCAACCATAAAAATGTAACAGAACATATCTTTAAATTTTAAACAAGGGTGGGGTATCTTATAAAACACAAAAAAGGGACCACTCCCCAAACTTCGCTGTAATAGGTGGTCCCTTTTTTTAAGGATAATGGTGTAGAGTATTAAAGAAACCCACATCTCCCACATAAAATAAAAAAGACCATGTTTGATGGACCGGCACAGTGGGCCCAACACGAAGTGGTCATACCATCCTGGAATTGCAACCCTAGTAGCTAGTAGGAATGTAAGATAACTCAAGTAAGTAATAGACTGACACCAGTGCCTCTCAACACTCTCCTCTAATCTTGCCGTGAATAAACCAACCAACCAATCATGCTATCCTTACCTTCTGACCTGTTTCTACTTTTGCAGTAATATAGTTTTTCGAACCATTGATGCCCGTTGCCCATTTGTTTTGCAGTGATAGACGGTGCAAGAATCACCATAAGCAACGGTGACATCGAAAGTTGAGTTGGAGGAAGACTCTGGACTCCCCAACCTCTTCCCCATCAAGATCGGGAAAATTATTCAATTAGGGACACTAGTTACTCTGGATTTGTGGCGGGAGGCAGAAGACAAGATTTTTTAATCGATTTTTGAATAAGCACTAGCTATGTCAAGTTAGTTAGCCATTCAATGAATCTTGCCAGCTTTGATCATTTGATTAGAATATGCTCTTCTACTTTTGGTAGTAAGAGAGGCAAATTGATAGTCAGAACAATAGGAACTTTAGTTTACACTAGGGGATTGACTTAAATTTGAACTAATGTGACGTGACTTAAATCTTACAGATATAAAAACATTATCAAATTAGGTTAACGGCCTCCTCAGTTTGGTTACCATATAAATTTGTCTCTCCTCACTTGTTAAAACACTCCAGACTTGATATTCTAATGTTAAAGTGTGCCTGCGATCTTCTTATTCTTTTCTGGTGCCGACTTGAGAAATCTCTTGTACTGAAAAATTTTCTTATGCTAAGAAATTTTTCAATATAAGATTTTGTTTTAAATTGAGAAATTTCTTAGTATAAGAAATTTAACTAAGAAATCTCTTTACTGAGAAATTTCTGATAAATAAAAGAAGAATAAGAAGACGAAATAGTATTAAAAAAATTTTCAGTTAAATTTCTTGTACCGAAAAGTTTCTCAATTTAAAATAAAATATTGTATTGAGAAATTTCTCAATTAAGAGAATATACCGAGTTGCGAATAAGTCAAAATTGCAAAAGGTGAAATAGCAATAGAGCACACTGATGATGAGGCGGTGTTGGAAAAAAGCAAAAATCGAATGCTGGTCAAGGGAGGTAGAGACCAGCGTTGCACAGGGGAAGGGGAAAACAATGCAACAATGTCGACGGCGAAGGGAGATTGGTGGCAAAAGGTCGTCAGCAGAGAACAAGGTCGGCAGTGATGGAGGAGGAGGAGCGGCGGCGGCGGTGGCAACGGGGAGGAGGACAAGATCTGAGGATGGTGATCGCGACGCAAGAGAAAATTTGGGGGTCGCTAAGGTTATGGATGGTGACGGCGATGCCACAAAGGAAGGATAAGAAAGCTAGGTTTTTTCCAGCCATAGGGTATATTTGTCCCACTTTAAAATGAAATTTTAAAATTAGAATTAAAGCTTAAAAAAAAGTGAGACTAAAATCTTTTAGAATTCTTTCAAATAGGACTAATAATTAATTAACCATTTATTTATTTATTTGACTTAAAAGTAAAAAAAATAAAACAAAAAATAAAAAAAGATTATAGCTTAAAAAACCAAATTAACAAACAAAGTACTAAATACGAGGCATTACTTCTTATGGTTCCCCGTGTTCTCTCCCCTTCATGCAAACAGTACACTGTCTGTGTCCATCTCTCAGGTGTCTCAATCTACCAACTGGGCTGCATGGGGAAGCACGTGAAAGAGTGTTCCGTTTTAAATACTTCCAATTATATATTATTGGGGCTTCTTCTTCTTCTTCTTCTTCTTCTTCTTCTTCTTCAATTTCTACCCTTTTTTTTTTTTTTTTTTTGAAATTTTGCTTTTTTCCCTCCAAATTTATCCTTCCATAGAATGTGATTGTGACCTTCTCAAAATGACAACCAGAAAGTTTGATGAGTGAAAAACAAGCAAAACATGCTGTGCAAAATAACCATAAAAGACCCAAAAAAGTGAAAATGTTGGAGAAAAGAATCTCCAAAAAAGTACCCAAAAGCTGTGGAGAAATGGGTGGGTGTGCGATGGTTTAGGGCATTGAAACTTCCAAGAGTACTGTGCACTAATAGTAATGGTCATGATTCATGAACATAACGAAGCTCTTTTCGTTCACTGCAATTTTTCTTTTTAAATTTGTCACTATTGTAACATTTAAATTGAGGACTCATTTTTATGTTTCTTCTCTTTCTTTCTTTCTTTCTTTATTTATAATGAGAAGAAATAAAGGAATACGACTCATTAACCATGTCAATATTTTGTGTTTTTTTCTCTTTTTATGTTAAATAAATTTTTTTATTACAATTCGTACTTCATTTTTTAAAAAAAACTTATTAATGTATTTATTCGTCACTCTTAAACCAAAATTCTATTTCCGTTCCTGTTGAAACGGAACACCACAAATCCGATCCTCGAATTAATCAAAGTCTGTCTTTGTCCCATATTTCTTTTCCGTCAAAATATGCTGTAACCAGATTCACAATCATACATACGTTAAGAGAAGCCAACAAATTTTGATATGATGAGATGCCAAAGATGAGAGCTTATGAAGAAGAGAATATTAATCTTTGGTGTGATCGACGGAAGATCTTTCTCCCAACACAGGTGTGTGTGTACGTACTCTACTGTTGCTGGAATGATATCATGACTAGCATCGATAGCGAAAAAGTTCGTACATGAGTGGATAACATATCAAATTTAAATAAATAGTAATTTTTTATTTAAGTTGTTTTTTTTTTTTGCGAGATTTGAAATTGAGGTTTTTTATTTTTAAATTTATTCTTATGTTTTATATTGTTAAATTTATTTTTTGAGATTTTAAGTGTTAATTGAAGTTTTATAATTATCTTTTGTGAACAATCAGTGCTATTTTTTTAGAAGACATTTTATATTAAAAAAATCTAATAAGGAATAATTTGGTATTTCCTTTGCTCATCCTTTTTGTTTTTTCACAAATTTATTTAATTTTTGGGAATTTAAATTAGCACTCAAGTGATACCGTTGGATTTGTAGTGTCTTTTAAAAACTCATGTTGTTTTGTTGTACATTGGTTAGGAAGGAGAAATTCCTTCCTTTTATAATTACTGAGTTGGTATTGATATGGACCTAGCGAGACCCTTGCGCACACAGGCGCTGGGCTTGGACATCTTGCCTAGAAAGAACTATCCTTTTAATATAAGAATTTTTAAGAAAAAGAATTCAAACAATTTTAAAATTATTTTCTAAAAAATCGAGTCAAGATTCTTGGAATGTATTTATAAAAAATGTGTGCTTAATTAGCGTACTAATTAGACTAATTAATCTTGTTTAATTAACGCACCGATTAGGCTAATTATTCTGCTTCCCTTATTTTCACCCACAATTTTTTCATTATCGTTTAATTTTTTACACTATAAAAATGAACCTTGTTTTCCTTTTGAACAATACAAAAGAAACGAGAATACGAGTCAAATATATTCATCTTCTTCCTATGTTATATTGTTTTGTACTGTGAGTAATTTCGGTTAATTGTATGGTGTATTTCGACTTTTCTCCATGTTGAGAAAATCGAGATAGAGGTTGGTTCTAGGTTGTTGCATCATGAGACGGCATGACTATAGATTACTTGCATAAAGATGTTACAGCCGTGAGATGTCTTAAAAAGAGCGACTTAGCTTGTGACTCATCCCACTTCTAGTCGCTTTTTTGTTAATGTATTTTCAATTGTTTTTAAAACAATCTCCAAGGAACAAGTTTTTGTTTATTTTTTCATTCCGATTTCAATAAATTTAAGGCCCACTTTCTACAATGGAAATCAAAATCAACTACATCATCAACATTGACATCAACAAACCCTTCAAATTTGAAAGACTGCATTTTAAATGTTGGAAACAAAATATATTTTTCTACCTCCACTACACAAAAATTTGCTACATATTGTGGTTCTGTTGAGCCCACTGTCGATGACCCACCAACGACCAAAAATCAATATGAGATTTTGATATGGTCAGAACAATAGTTTCTCAGCAAAAACTTCATTTTAAACGCATTGGTCAACGACATTTATGACTATTATTCCTCTTTTGATACAGTTAAAGATCTTTGGGATGCACTTCAAAAAAAAAAAACAAATTACACTGAGGAGGCTGAGTAAAAAAAAATATTGTTAGTCATTATCTAAAATTTCAAATGGATGATGACAAATTCGTGGTAGACCAATCTTATGATCTATAAAAAATTGCATATGAAATTATTTCTATTGATGAACAGTTTCAAGTTACTGAGCATTGACAAACTACCTTCTAGT
Organism: Heliamphora pulchella; assembly: GCA_032270985.1. Classification (NCBI taxonomy): domain Eukaryota; kingdom Viridiplantae; phylum Streptophyta; class Magnoliopsida; order Ericales; family Sarraceniaceae; genus Heliamphora; species Heliamphora pulchella. The sequence continues at coordinate 21,934 of JAULJZ010155011.1, forward strand.
TCGAAAACTTGAAAAGCATTCTTCAGCCCAAATCAAAATATGTCTCTTTGGAGAGCATAATTGTTAAACTCCGAATTACGGAAGAAGACCAAAAAATAAGGTTTAGAAGAAGAGGCTAACCTTGTTTCAAACAAAAGGAACGAGAGCCTTAAAGCCGAAAGGAAAAATTAAAAAACCAAACCAAAATTGAAAAAATCAAAATGGAAAGCCATATTAAAATAAGAAACAATCCCTTCAAGCCAAGCTCTAAACACAAATTCTGTCCATTCGTGTGTTACAATTGTAACAAGTTTGGGTATATGACATTGAATTAGCGGAACAAGAGGTGTCCTACTCTGCAGACGCACTTGATCAAAGTGCCACTTATATATGGCTATCGTATCAGAAGTCAATATGATAAGTAGATCGGATGTTGGTGGATTGACACTAGTGCTTGTCATGTCTGCTTTGATTGATCATTGTTCAAGAGTTATTTCAAGGCAAACAACAAAAAAATGTTGTTGGGAGATTATCACATTACCAAGGTACTTGGGATTGGGGAGGTGGAACTAAAGTTTACCTATGGAAGGACTTCACTCTAAAAGAAATCTTGCATACTCCAAAAATAAGAAAGAATCTTGTCTCAAAATATCTTCTCAATAAGATAGGATTTGCCCAAATCATAATAATTAACGAGTATACTATTACCAAAAATGGAATGTTTGTAGGAAAGGAATATCCTACCGATGGCATGTCCAAACTCAATATCAATATGAATAAAACAGCTTCTTCTGCTTATATTGTTTCTTTTATTAATATTTGGCAAGCTAGACTCTATTATGAGTCAATTTATTTTAGACTTAATACACTTTAACATTTGTGAATTTGATGGAATATTTATTAGAAATAGAAAACATATTTTATTACTTATATTGATGACCACTCAAACTATATTGTTGTACATCTAATGAGACCCAAAAGAATAATTAAGAATTTTCTAAATGAACTCGAATACCAATTCCATATAAAAATTAAGAGACTTCTCAGTGATAGAGGTTCTAGATGTGATAGTAATGAATTTATAGATTATATATGAGACCACAACCGTGTTGGTTTGATATCTCAAATTTTTGAAGGAAGCTCTCGACCTGTTGATCGTTCGAGCAGTCAGGGGTCCGCTTGAGCGGACTTGTACACAGGAGTTCTCCGGCTAGTGACCACTCGAGCGGTCAGGAGTCCGCTCGAATGGACCGACGTGGAACAGACTTTTTTGTGCAGCAGTTAGAGTTAAGTTTTGATCTAGGGGGCTTACTATATAAGGATTTTATGTTCAAAAAAATCTAAAAGAACGTCTAATACTCGAGAGAGACTTAGAAAGAGGCTAAAGAGAATATAGAGAGACGACGAGAGACTCAAGTTTGAGCCCATACACATTGATTGTGAGGTTGAGAGTGAAATTTATATTCCATATGTATTCATTAGTGGATTATTTTTTCCCCCGCAGAAGTAGATAGTCAGCTGAACCATGTAAATTCTCGTATTCTTATGGGTGTTCTTGTTCTTTACTTACTTTGTGTGGATTGTAGCCTACCATCCTATTTTCGCAATGTAAGGAATTTGTGCACGTTAAATCCTAACAAACCGCTAATTCACATGAAATGAATAAAAAAGCAGAACATAAAAATTAAACTTTTACTGAACTGGTAGTAACTATCATGATTTGTGAGACCCTGACCCGTTTTATTTTTTGGCATTTTTTGACGCGCGTTTAGTGTTTTCGTTGCAGCATGTTTATATGCTTTTTGATGCATGTTCGGGTTTAGATATGCATGCGGGGTTAGTTCCCGGGGTCGTTGGGCACTGTGATGTGGGTTTAAAAAAAATAGATATTTTCATGGCCTATAAATATCTGGCGTTAGATATTTTCAAAAGATATTTTTAAAATTTTTCAGCTAAGTTTTTTCTTTTTTTCTCTCTGCCTTCTCTCTAACTTCTCGGGGGCCCGAGGCTCGATTTTCAACGATCCAACAACCGATTCTTGTTATTCGCACCGTGGTTTACGCATCCATCCGAACGAAATTTTATTTCAGCAAAGTTTGATTTTGCACGTGGATCGAGGTATCGAGTTTTTAACTCACCGAGGTAGGATCTTAGACTCTCATATCTTATAAGGGTGCTACGTATAACTATGTATGTTTTTATCAGTTAAAACTGCATAAAAAATTATTTTATGTTCAAATGGGGTTTTGGTTTAAAAACCTATTCTTTGTAAATTTCGGTGGACGGAATCGTGTTTCGGTTGTTTCTTTCGAGATTTTGGTGTTAGACTTGGGCGTGCGTATGTCCGAGAGTATTGGAGGGGAGTTTGGAGGCTTCAATTTGAGATTTTAGAGGCTAAAATCGTAACTTAAAAATAGTTTCTAGGCAACGTCAGTCAACTGGATCTTGAAGATCAGTCGACTGGACCTGGGAGGTCAGTCGATTGACTTGCTTATGTTTGGGTTTTTGGCTTTTCCAGTGTGTTTTTAGTCGACTGGGGGTTGGGGTCCAGTCGACTGAGGTTCTGGACTGTGTATTGTGGTTTGGTGGTTGGTTTCTTGGTTTTCAATTGGTTTTTTATGGTACTCGGTTGATTGATATATGGAATTAGTCAACTGAAATATTGTTGGGTTCTTTTTGGGGTTCGATTGGTTGTGTTGTGATTTCGAGGGACGTGCGGTGGCCTCGGGTGTTTGTTTAGAGGTTGTCCTTGAGGGTGACGTGCATGGTTAGATGCGGAGGTTGGGGCATGGTTGTGTGCGTGGGGGTTTGTGCATTGTTGGGTGTGGGACATGTAGGCCCGTTGTTCATTTTAAAGGTGGGGTTTTGGTAAGATCCGTTTTGTGGGAGGTTCAGGTGTTGGCCTTTGGGTTAGGCATTGATTTTTTGTATCGTTAGTTGTCCCGGTATGTGAATGGGTTGTTTGGATAAACGGATAATGGGTTGTGTAACACTGTTATGTGGAACGTCGTGGCTATACGTGCTTCATGCTCATAGGACTGTGATTAGTTTTATTCATGCGTGTGGTAAGATGGGTACGTGATCTTATGTGGCCTCGGTACATTTAAGACTTTGGGCTTTGAATATGCATATGTGAATTCGGTGTTATCCCGTAGGATGCGATTTTATCCTGTAGTATACGATTTTGTCCCGTTGTATACGATTTTATCCCGTGGTATACGGTTTCATCCTGTGGCATATAATTTTATCCCGTAGTTTAGGCATGTGTAAGGATGTCTGTTGTATATAGATCTTTATCTATATGGTAGAATGGTTATTGTGGCTTGTGAGAACCGGTCAGATGTATCTGTGTTGCATTCATTAGGGCTGCGGTCTTTCGGTGAAAGTCCGAGAAGATACATAGATTGCATGAAATGCATATCGGGACGGATAAATCAATTTTTAAACTATGTTTATGACCTGAGGGAGTCGTAACACAAAGGAATTGTTTTCAAGACTCGTGTGAGTCAAAAATGGTTATTATCCTCGCTTTTTCGTTGTTTGTGAAAATTATTTTAATGACTTGAAAGAGAGTAAAAAAAAAACTGCACCTCGTTTTCCTAGCATGTTTAGCTTATATTGCATGCTCGTCTAGTTTATGTTGAACTTTGGCTCACGGTGTAGGATTTGAAATGTTTTTAAGATATACCGGTCACGCAGGTTGATCCGGAGTTACTGGAGGAGCGGAAGATCTGTAGTCTTCATTTTTTCTCGTTTTAGACATGTATGCTGTAACATGTTCTCCTGTGTTAGAACCATGTAATGTACGCACGCTTGGCGGTTATATATACAATGCATGTATGTGCTATATTGAGAGTGTATTCTCGGATTGGGTGTTATGTTTGATTGTTTGTGAGTGTTTCACGTGACCCGTAGTTTGGGGCGTGACAACTTGGTATCAGAGCTTTGGGTTCGAATATCTAAGAACCGTGAGAAAAGGGTGTATCCCGTGTGAGGTTGATTACGTGTGCTTGATTGCACGTGTTTAGATACTTTGATAACATGAACGTGTTGACATGTTAAGCATGAGAATGCTGTGTATATTTGAGTATGGGGGTTGAACTGTGGGATTGATTAGTCCTGCCTTTGGGCGTTTGGATTAATTAACTTGGGAGCCAAGTTAGAAACGCGTTTAGCTGACGTGATTTCTAGCAGGGAATCTGAGTAGATTATCCAGATTGATGCGTCATTTTTGTCGGTTCTCCTCGGTATGTGGGGTTTGTTTAGCATGAACCTATGTGACTATGTGTTAGCATGCTTATGTGGTTAGCGTTTATGTTCGTGCGTTATGCTGCATTTTATATTATGTGTCTCTTTCATATAGACACGATGTTTGCGAGGAGAGGGAGAGGCCGTGGTGTTGGTCAAGGGGATGTTCCTATTCCTGATGCTGGGGATGCAAATGCTCCCCCAAGGACCTGTTGATGCTGCAGAGTTGTTGCGTGCGTTGGTGGGTTCCATAGGGCAGTTGGTTGAGGCCGCTAGGAGTGAGACCGTTAGAGAGGGAGTGCCCGAGGCGAGAGCTACAGTGGTGATGCGGGAGTTTAGGCGCATGGATCTACCTACCTTTGCTGGAGATCCTGATCCTATTGTAGCGACAGAGTGGTTAAAACTGGTGACCTAGATCCTTGACACGCTGCAGATAGCTGAGGATGAGTTGTGGGTTTCTTTTGCCACCTTTCAGCTGAGAGGTAATGCTCATCAGTGGTGGAGATATGCCAGAAACACGGTGGGGGATACATGGGCAGCCTTTACAGGAATTTTTCTGGAGAAATACTTTCTGGCTTCGAAGAGGGACTTATACAGGGAGCAGTTTTATACTCTCACCCAGGGGGCCATGGATGCTATGCAGTATGAGGCCAGGTTTACGAGTTTATCCCGGTTTGCACCAGAGTTAGTGAGCACAGACGAGCTGCGATCGATGAGGTTTGAGCGAGGCTTGAGGCCGGCAATCAGGGAGCGTGTGGTTGCGATGGGATTTCGTGTGTTCACAGAACTGGTAGAGGCAGCAGCGAGGGTTGAAAACACTATGACTGAGATTCGAGCTTCCAGGGAGGCTAGGACACCTTAGAGTGGGGACAGAGGCGCAGTCAGGTGGGTGTTCCAGTAAGAGGCAGAGGTTCTCTGGTCCTAGTTTTCATCCATCCGGATCACAACAGTTTTCAGTACCAGCACCATCAGTGGCTTCGTTTGGGAGGCTAGAGCAGAGAGAGGTTAGATGTTATTGATGTGGACAGCCGGGGCATCGTGTGCCAGATTGCCCGCAGCCGAGGCAGTATCGGGATCCACAGTTGAGGCAGTCTTAGAGTTTAGTACCGGATCAGTCACAGGGGAGTGAGTTGTCGGTTTGCTATAGATGTGGTTAAACTGGACATATCCGTAGGAGCTGTCTTCAAAGAGGCAGTGCGCCGAGCAGGGAAGGTACATCGGTGGGTTCGTATGTGATGGGTCGATCTGAGTATCGACGGCAGCATCATGCCGTTCAGACTACCCGAGTGGCAGATGGGGGAACTTCAGTTCAGTCGGTACGGCAGCCGACAGCGCCGGGTTCTGGTGGACAGGCTAGGCTGACGCCGAGCAGAGCGTATGCTCTCATAGATCCCAGTTCTTCGAGGGCACTGGTCGTGCTTGATAATGCAGCTATGCCTTCAGTGAGCAGAGGTACTTTCTAAGTGTACGGATTTTGTGCCAGTGTTCTTACTGACGCAGGAGCATTGCATTTCCTTGTTGCATCTGTTTGGGAGTTGGTGATGGTTTTCGTGGGTGGTGTGCTGTATTCATGCAGCGGTTGGTGAGGATGTGAGATTGGGGTGAGCTGTAGATACCGTGTCTTTGAGATTGTTGGCCGTTGTTTAGGCTGCCTGACCTTGTTTGATTATATCATAGGAATGGTTTGGCTAACCATCTCGTATGCCTGTGTCGATTGCGATCGACGATTTGTTTTCTTTTGACCTTATGTTGAATTTCGAAGGCGAAATTCCTTTAAGGGGGTAGAGTTGTGAGACCTTGACCCGTTTTCTTTTTTCGACATTTTTTGACGTACGTTTAGTGTTTTCGTTGCAGCATGTTTATATGCTTTTTGATGCATGTTCGGGTTTAGATATGCATGCGGGGTTGGTTCTCGGGGCCGTTAGGCGTTGTGATGCGGGTTTCAAAAAAAAAAAAAAGAAGATATTTTCGTGGCTTATAAATATCTGGCGTTAGATATTTTCAAAAGATATTTTGAAAACTTCTCAGCTAAGTTACTTCCTTTTTCTCTCTACCTTCTCTCTAACTTCTCGGGGCCCGAGATTCGATTTTCAACGATCTAACAGCGGATCCTTGCTATCGACATCGTGATCTACGCATCCATTCGGACGAAATTTCATTTCGGCGAAACTCGGTTTTGCACGTAGATTGAGGCGTCGAGTTTTTAACTCACAGATGTAGGATCCTGGACTCTTATATTTTATAAGGGTGTTACGTGTAATCGTGTGTGCTTCTATCGGTTAAAACTGCATGAAAAACCATTTTATGTAAAAATGGGGTTTTAGTTTAAAAACTTGTTTTTCGTCGTTTTCAGTGGATGGAATTAGGTATCGGGTGTTTCTTTTGAGGTCTTGGTGTTAGGTCTGGGCGTGTGCATGTCCGAGGGTATTGGATGGGAGTTTGGAGGCTTTGATTCGAGGTTTGGAGGTTGAAACCCGTAGCTCGAAAACTGTTTCCGCGTGGGGTCAGTCGACTGAATCGAGGAGTCCAGTCGACTGGATCATGGTTCTGTGGGTTCAGTCGACTGGATCGTGGGATCAGTCAATTGGACAGTGCTTTTTGGGCGTTTTGGCGAGATTCCAGTAGGG